>PVKS010007858.1:0-71011 GCA_004027875.1 Aplodontia rufa | reverse complement strand
ATAGTAAATATAAAGAACCAGCACCAGGCATATAGTAATTAAATTTTTGTTAAACAAATTGGGGGCTTATCAACCCAGTGGGGAACATTCGACTTCCATGAGAAGCCAACCTAACACATGGGATCAGGATCCAGGGGTGGGGGAGGTGGGGGGCTGGTGCGGTTGAGGTGGAACCAAAGGGGGGAAATTATGAACTGGCATCAGCCTTGGTTTGCTCTGTCATTATGCATGTGATCATGATTATGTGGCAGTGATTCCTACCTTTATGTATGACTATGTGGAATGAATAATAAAAAAAAAGAAATCTAAAAAAAAAAATGAAACACTTTAGAGTTTTACCATTATCAATAACTATTATGGGGAAGGGAGGCAGCATTTCCTGTGGCTCCAGGTCTGGTCGGGAAAATTCCAGTTTATCTTCAGTTTTCCAAGGTGCATTCAGGGGAATTTATATATGAACTTCTAGTGCTAGTTTGTGAAGTTTTTCTAAGGAGCAGAGTCCTGTGAGTTTCACATGCAGAAAAAAGGGATTTTTTTCCATCCTGCCAGGGATGCAGCCAGCTGCTTGTGTTGTCTTCCTGCCGGCGTAGCCGCCATCAGTGAGCGGCTGACAAAGTGTGGAGAGGGACAAAGGATTCTGTACAGTAGTTCGGCTGTGCTTACTTTATGCGGGCAGATCTGCCATTGGTGAGCAGCCATTAGATTGAGGGGAGATAAGGGGACTTTTTCCGTCCTGCCAGGGACGCAGATGGTTGCCTGTGCTCAAGGGATTTTATCCGTCCAGCCAGGAACAGAGGTCAGCTAGGTTACATTCCGAACTTCTTTGGACCAGCCGCAAGGGCGGGACTGCAAGCGGCTGCTGCGGCTGTGGCTCTGAACAGAGTCACCAACCCCATCCCTGCTGCCATCCAGTGCCTAATTAAAACAGAGCATTGGTGAGTGCATTTGCAGACATCCACTGAGCTCACACACTGCAGGGGCAAGAGCTGTGCTGGGAAACAGCCCACTGAGGTGCCCCATGGAACAGGCTGCTCTGCAGGATAGCCAGGCCACCATTCGGAGGCCCAGGACACAATTCCCCCTGGCTTTTTAGAGCAGCCTATGAAAACTGCATCATGAAAAGGCCACAGGCTTCAGTCTGATCCAGGAAGGGAAGGCCTGGACTAGGCCCAGACTCCACCCTTCTTAGGAGATCTTCAGGAATAAAGGGGAGCAATTCCCTGCCCTGTCCACTCCCCTCAGCCAGAAGGATCACTTTACAAGTTAAAGGCTCTGAGTCTTCTGCCACAAGAGACAGTGCATGCATCTCCCTCCCAGCAGAGGGAGAATAGAAATCAGCCAGGCTCCCTGCTCATTAACTCTTCTTGCTTCAGCTCCCCTGGGAGGCTGGCCAACATCAGGGCTTACCAGAACCAGTCCTCTGCAGTGGAAGCCCCTCCTAGAAATCCCAGGCGTCTGAGGATACCCCAGTCCTTTTTGTGAGACCACATAGCCACAGACTGAGAGACATTCATATCGAAACCCAGAAGGACAGTGATCATCTCCTACCAAAGGTCCCAGAGATGCCCTTACTGTCTATAGTGCCAAGTTTTCATCAAGAATTTTTTACTTTTTATCTGATTTTGCATGCATATGTACATTATTTTCTTTTCTTTCTTTCTTGCCTTCTGTTTATCTCCTATACCCAATGTGTATTGATACAATAGCTGAAACAGCTTATCGATTCATGGACATATAGAAATATTAGCTATTTTTTTTTGGATTTTTCCATGCTCCATTTTTATTTTTATTCTCTTTTTTATGTTCCTGTTGTTTTAGTTTGTGTCTTTGTACATTTGCTCATCTCCTTCTCCTCCCTCCTAAACAGAGGGATTCTGGTCAGGACAATTACTATTGGAAGTATACTGTGATTGACCTCCTTACTTTACCTATGGGTGCTTCTACCCTTTTGAGATCTCCCAAATCTCATTATTAATATCTCTTTTACCCCGCCTATATTTTACCACTTCTATTCCTGCTTCCCTACCCTAGGGCCCACAGTTTCTTTCCTTTTTTCCTTCTTATTTTTTTTTTTTTCTCTTTTTCAGGGCTGAGGACTGAACTCAGGGCCTTGTGTGTGCTAGGCAAACACTCTGTCATGGAGCTAATTCCCCAAACCATATCATTTATCTTTTTTCTTTTTCTCTCTTGTTTTTTTTTTCTCTTCAAATTAACCTCTTTGCCCCCTACTCTCTCAATTCCTAAACTTTATCCTGTTCTTTCTCTTCCTCACTCAAAGCCTTTAACCTACTCCCATCCCATTTTTATCTTTTCCTTATTCCTAATTGAATTGCTCTGTACATGCTAACACCTTCTAATACTTAATCCTAACTCAGGAGCTTCACACTACCTCCCTACCCCACTTCCTTGGAATTCTAGATTGTACTTCCCCCTATCTTCTTAATCCTTGTCAACTGAAGTGAAGATCATTCTTCAAAATGGGTATTTGCTGGTTATCTTAACATATTGTGACAGCTCCCATGGAAGAAAACTGCTTCTAAAGGTGCTAATCATAATTATTTCTGTTTTAGTTGAAACTGTTCAGTATATGTACCTATAGGCTCACATTTCTTCATTAACTGGATTGGAAGCTGGTGAGCTGTGCTTCCCAAGAAGCACCCTAGCCCAAAGAAGCACAGGCATAAGAAGCTCCAATAACCCTTACAACAGTAACTAACATACTCAGACTTCAAGCCATATCCCCTATATCTTAAAATGAGGAAAAGGGGTACTTACTCCCATCCTTACCCACACAGCTCCCCATCCAAGGATTACATGGCAGGGGTCCTGGATGAAAACCAAGAAAAGTACATCAACACTATGATAATAACTCAATCAAGGAGTTGAAAGAATTAAGGAATGAAATCAGAGAACAATTTCATGTGATAAGAGACAACTTTCATAAGGAAATAAGGGAACAATTCCATGAAATGAAAGATCATATTTATAAAGAGTTGGACATCCTAAAGAGAGATGTAACAGAGCTATCAGAATTGAAAAATACTGTTAAACAAATCAAATCCTCCCTAGAAGATACTAACACCAGACTAAACTCAACAGAAAATAGAACTTCAGCCCTCAAAGAATGAACATCAGATAATGAAGACAGGTTGAGCAATGTTGAGTTCAAGAAGGACAGACAAGAAAAGAAACTTATCATGCATGACCAGAACTTCCAAGTAATATTTGATATGGTGAAAAGAAATAACTTGAGAGTATTTGGACTGGAAGAAAACATAGAACAAAAACAGGACACATTAAGAACATATTGAATGAAGGAATCAGGGAAAACTTTTCTCATATCAGGAATGATACAGATTACCATATCCAAGACATCTTTAGAACAGCAAACAGACCTAACCAAATGAGAAATTCACCAAGACATATCATATATAAAATGATTAACAGAGAAACTAAAGAAAGAATTCTAAAAGCAGCAAGGGAGAAGCCCCAAGTCATGTTCAGAGGCAGACCAATCAGAATCAGTATGGATTTTTTAGACCAGAGGATGAAGGCCAGAAGAGCTTGGAACAATATTTTTCAAGTCCTGATAGAGAACAATTTCCAATCAAAGCTAATACACTTGGCAAAACTCAGCTTTAAATGTGATGGAGAAATTAAATACTTCAATGATAAATTCAAGCTAGAAAGATACATGAACCCAAAACCTGCATTACAGAATATTCTCAAGGACATTCTGCATTCAGAAGAACATGTTAATATTTCTCTAAACCCCTAAACAAGAGAGTGTCTACAATCACAATACACTCCAATAGAAACCCAAGATGGTGCAAAACACAACAACAAATACAAAGTCGGGGACACAGATTCCCATATCTATCCTAACTCTGAATGTGAATGGTCTCAATGCCCCAATTAAAAGACACAGATTGTCTACCTGGATTAAAAAACAAAATCCAACAATATGTTGTCTGCAAGAGACACACCTCACACTCAAAAATAGACACAGAATGAAGGTGAAAGGTTGGCAAAATGTCTTCCAGGCCTGTGTCCTAAAAAAACAAGCTTGCATGGTGATCCTAATATCTGGTAAAGTTAACTTTGATCCAAACTACTTAGAAAGGACAAAGATGGACACTACATCATACTTAAAGGCACAATTCACCAAGAAGATTTAACAATAATTACATCTATGCCCCTAATCACAATTCCCCCCAAAACATGGAAAATATACTCAAGGACATTAAACCCCTCATAGATCTTAACACAATAATACTGGGGGACTTCAATACACCATTGTCAACACTGGACAAATCATCAAGACAAAAAAATCAACAAAGATATCTCCAATCTGAATTTCTCTATTAACCAATTGGGGTTAACAGACATCTACAGAATATTCCGTACTAAATCGGTTGAACGTACCTTCTTCTCAACAGCTCATGGATCCTTCTCAAATATAGACCACATCCTAGTCCACAGAGCTAACCTTAACAAATTCAAGAAAGTGGATATAGTCCCATGTATCCTGTCAGATCACAATACCATGGTCTTAGCAATCAACAACAACAACAAAATAACAGAAGCTGCTGTAATACTTGGAAATTGAATAATACCCTTTTAAATGAAGAATGAATAAAAGACCAAATGAGATCAGAAATCAAGAAATTCTTGGAAATGACTGAGAATGACAAAATGACATATCAAAACCTCTTGGATAGTATGAAAGCATACTTAAGAGGTAAACTTATAGCGCTGAATGCATACATCAAAAATCTGGAAAGAGCCCAAATAAATAGTCTTATGCTCCAAATCAAACTCCTTCAAAAAGAGGAACAACCCAATCCCAAAGCTAAGAGATGACAGGAAATAACTAAAGTCAGAGCTGAAATCAATGAAATTGAGAACAAAAAACAATACAAAGTATCAATAAAACAAAGAGTTGGCTCTTTGAAAAAATAAATAAGGTCAATTGACTCCTTGCCAACCTGACCAAAAAGAAGATTGAAATGAAGCAAATCAATAAAATCAAAGACAAAAATGGAGATATCACCACAGACTCAACCAAAATCCAGGAGATTATCAGATCTTATTTTGAAAATGTATACTCTGCCAAGTTTGATAATCTGGAAGATATGGAAAGATACTTAGCCACATTCGACATCCCCAGATTAACACCGGAAGACATTGAAATTTTAAACCAACCTATCTCAGGTTCTGAATCGAAGCAGCAATCAAAGGCCTTCCAAAAGAGAAAAGTCTTGCACCTGATGGGTTCACCATGCAGAATTCTACCAAATGTTCTCAGAAGAATTATCACCCATCCTCTACAAGCTTTTTGATGAAACTGATAGGGTCGGAGCACTACCAAACACATTTTATGAAGCAAACATAACTCTCATACCAAAATCTAACAGACTCATCAAGAAAAGAAAACTATAGACCAATTTCCCTGATTAACATAGATGCAAAAATCCTTAATAAAATTTTAGCTAATCAGATCCAAAAGTGCATTCAAAAGATAATAGATCATGATCGAGTGGGCTTCATTCCTGGAAAACAGGGCTGGTTCAATATTCGCAAATCAATAAATGTAATTCACCACTTAAATAAAATAAAAATAAAAATCATATAATAATTTCAATCAACGCAGAAAAGGCCTTTGATAAAATTCAGGATCCTTTTATGTTCAAACCCCTGGAGAGGATAGGGATCAAGGGAAGATATTTCAACCATGTAAGATCCGTTTACAACAGAAACACAGCAAACATTAAGCTCAATGGCAAAAGACTGAAAGCATTTCTTCTTAATTTAGGAACGAGACAAGGATGTCCACTTTTGCCACTATTATTCAATAGAGTACTTGAAACTCTTGCCGGAGCCATCAAACAAGACTAGGAAATCAAAGGAATTCAAATAGGAAAAGAAGAAGTCAAGTTGTCTCTATTTGCAGATGACATGATCCTCTACCTAGAAGATCCTATAAGCTCAACCAGGAAACTTCTGGAGCTTATAAATGACTTCAGCAAAGTGGCTGGTTATAAGATTAACACCAATAAATCATTAGCTTTCCTATACTCCAGCAATAAGGACACCGCAGAAGAAATTAGGAAGTCTGACCCTTTCACCATCTCCTCCAAAAAAAATAAAATACTTGGGCATAAATCTCACAAAGGATGTCAAGGACCTATACAAGGAAAATTATTGAACTTTAAAAAAAGAAATTATAGAAGATCTTAGTAGATGGAAAAACATTCCATGTTCATGGTTAGGTAGAGTCAATATCAAAATGGCCATTTTACCCAAAGCCTTATACAGATTTAATGCAATCCCTATTCAAGATATCAACATCATTCTTCATGGATATAAAAAAGCGATACTCAAATTTGTATGGAATAACAGAAGACCCAGAATAGCCAAAACATTACTCAACAAGAAAAAGGACACAGGAGGCATCTCAATTCATGACTTGAAATTATACTACAAGGCTATAGTGACAAAAAGAGCATGGTATTGGTACCAAAACAGAATGGAAGGCCAATGGAATAGAATAGAGGATTGTGAGATGAACCCTCATACCTTTAACTATCTGATATTTGATAAAGGGGGTAAAAGCATAATGTGGAAGAATGATAGCCTGGTCAACAAATGGTGTTGGACAAATTGGAAAGCCATATGCAGACAATTGAAATTAGATCCTTACCTTTCACCCTGCACAAAAACTAAATCAAAATGGTTCAAGGATCTGGATATTACACCAGCCACCCTACAATTGCTTGAAAAAGAAGTAGGATTGACATTACATGACATAGGGGTCGGCACTGCCTTCCTTAACAGGACTCCCATGTCACAAGCGGTCAAATCAAGAATAAATGCGTGGGATGTAATTAAACTAAAAAGCTTTTGCACAGCTAAGGATTTAGTCAAGATTCTCAAGAGAGAACCTTACAGAATGAGAGAACATTTTTGCCTGCTACACATAAGACAGAGGGCTAATATCCAGAATATACAAAGAACTCAAAAAATTAAATAACAAAACCATTAATAACCCAATTAATAAATGGGCTATGGAACTAAAAAGAATCTTCTCAATGGGAGAAGTCCAAAAAGCAGTAAACATATGAGAAAATGTTCTAAATCACTAACAATAAGAGAAATGCAGATCAAAACTTGACTGAGATTTCACCTCACTCCAGTTGGAGAGGCAAAAATGAAGAATACAACAATGACAGGTCCTTTAGGGGGCTGTGGGAAAAGAGGAACAATGTTACATTGCTGGTGGGACTGCAGACTGGTACAGCCACTCTGGAAAGTAGCGTGGAGACTCCTCAAAAAATTAGGGCTGGAACTGCATTTTGACCCAGCTATCTCACTCCTGGGTATCTTCCCAAAAGAGCTAGAATCGGCTTATTATAGAGATACAGCTTCATCAATGTTTAGAGCAGCTCAATTTACTATACCTAAATTATGGAACCAACCCAGATGCCCCTCACTTGATGAATGGATCCAAAAACTTTGGTACATATATACAATGAAGTACTACTCAGCTATTAGAGAAAACAACATTATGGCATTTGCAGCCGAGTGAATGGAGGTGGAAAACATTTTGCTAAGTGAAGTATTCCAAACTCAGAGACTCAAGGGCTGAATGTTTTCTCCCATTTTTGGATGCTAGAATATAAGCAGAATTAGTATGTTAGCTGGCTAACCTAACAATTACCTCAGCATGTATGAATTCTTACGTTATCATGAGGAACTGTGCTTAGGTTCCTGGGGGACATAAGGAGGGGGTTAGGGAGGGAGGAAGGGAATAAGAAGGATATCAAGGTGACCAGAGGGACGTAGTATGGGGGAATATAATCTGAGGGGAACCTCTGGCTTCCACAAGAAGTCCAATTAACTTGGGTCTTAAGTAAAGTGAAACATGGAACTGTGGGGAACCCACAAGGGGAATCCATGGTCTGACACCAATATTGGCTTGTTCTGTCATTACTCTTTTGTTCTTGATTGTATGATGATGAACCCCTCCTGTTGTAAGACCATGTTTATTGAATAAAAATTTAAAAAAATTATTATGGCATGCTTAAAATAGATAGTACCTATTGTTCTCATGGGCACCAACATAGCTCCAGTAGTTCAGAATAAGAGATTTAGCTGAACAGCTAATTGCATACATGAAACTAGGTCAAAATATTTTTCATTGTGTTGACAATCTGAATGCAAATGAGTGTGGTACATTTGGTTTTAGCAAGTTAGTATCTTGTTTATGATAGCACTTTACAAATTTCACTTTTAGTGCAGTGAAAATTTTGTACAAAATTTAAAATTAATATATTTTCAAAGTTAAAATTATTGTTGTCAATGCAATTTACGCATCAACATTTTTCTTTTTAAAAATAATAGAAATTGAGTTATGCATGTTAAAATTAAATTTTATTCAGTAATGAAGGTACAATGATATTATTATTATGATGATATAAGAAGATGTAATATATCCAAAATTTGTTTAGCATGCTCTTAAAAACAAGAGAAATATTAGCACAAGCAAATTTTCACCTTCAATTTGAAAAATAAACTAAGTGTACATATGAAAGAAGAAAGATACATGTAAAAACAAATTTAAAGATTGTTTAGAACCATAGAAATTCTGTGTTCTTTAAAAGTATTTTGTTTTGACAGAAATAAGAGTTGTTCAATTTTATTTCAATAAAGCAAAGTTCTCCTTTCAAATTATTATTTTCTTCAATAATGTCATAAATTTCAAAAAGTGTTAAATATTTTAATATTTTATAGTTCAGAAAGTTAAACAATCTTAATTTCAATTAATATACACTTATGTGCTTTATTTTTTTTCAAAATGCACTTCATTTCCATAAAGAATGATATTATTCAATATTGTATTTCTATCACAGTAATTAAAATTTTTCTCATTTTTATTTTTTGAAAGGTTTAAAATCTATGATTACAAATTTAACTGAAGGGTCTATGATGTGATAATCTATTATTACTTTTGAATTATTATTTATTTTACAAACATAGCCATAATAAATTTAAAGTATTAAAAATGGAGATAAAGTGATAAATATTTGAACACATAATTCAGATTGTTTATGATTTTTAAAACTATAAATCTATTGTTATGTAAAAATCAATGATAAATACAGAGAAAAGCAAATAAATGAGACTATCCATTATACATACATACATATTCCATCAAATTAGAATGATTCTCAGAAGTTGTAATCAGTTTATTATTTTCAGTAATTGAAATAAAGTATGTAGTAGTAGAAATAATAGAAAAATTTTGAAATTAAACATTTTTAACGAATAGCACTGATTTAAACCTAAAATTGCTAAATACTATTTTTAGGATTCTTCCAGAATCTGAGCTGGTAGATTCTACATTCTTTTTTTTAATAGTCTTACATATTGGAGGGAATCATTGTCACATATTCGTGCATAAATGAATATTGACAAAGTAAGTTAAGGGCTTTCCTAGTCCAGGATCTCCCCACCTTCATCCATTCCCTTATCTCATGTCTCTCCTGTAATATCTCCATGCTATAGATAGATAGAAATAAACTTATGCATATATATTAATTTTTGAAATTTCTGAGTTTCTCCTCCTGCCTGTGAATAGTTAGGCTTCTTAAGGGAGTCCAGGGTTCCCAGTTATATTGATACCCCTTTTTTCCCCCCCTGCCTTTTCTTCCTCCCTCCCTTCTCCCCACACCTTCATAGTTATGGTTCCCCCAGTTGATGTGAAATTTCAATTTTTGATGAGTTTATGAATTAAACTTAGCAAACTTAGGTTTTACTCTAACTTCTAAAGTCTCTGTACTTGGGGAGATTTTTTTTAACAACTCTACTAATGTACTTGGATGAATAAAATACACATTTTTCAAAACCTCATGCTAAGGGAGCATCTCAGGTCAGATGTCAGTGAACAGGAGGTGAAGACAATGACCCCGAGATGAGCAGGGTTTTTGTGAAGATGCAGGGAATAGTATTTTCTGTAGAATTTTGGATGATACTTTCTATTTTGTGATTTTTAATTTTGTGAGCTCTTTAAATTCTCTGGACCACACTAAAGGTTATTTAGCAGTAGCTCAAAGACAGTTAAGGAAGGCTCAGGAAGTTTAGGTAACATGAAAAGCTACGGCCCACAAAGAGGCAGACAGGATTTAAAGAATGGTTCTCCTAACCCCAGAGTTGGCACTCTGTCATGTGCCATGTCCATACTGAACATTTCCTAAACACTCTTCATAGTAGAATAAGATAAAACATGAAAATGGTATTATATAAGAAGGTTCAGAGTTAGTAGAAATATACCTTTAATATGTGTAAAAATATTATCTCTTACACAAAAAACCATGCCTCAACCTTGAGTATGTAACTATTTAGTTTTGTACACATTAGCTATAATTGAGAAAAAATTAAACATACATGCAAATATTTATCTTATTACTAAAGTTAATTTACCATTTGCATCTCCCAAAATGCTTAACTCTTCCAATCTACTTGTGATCAGCAATTGCCTCTTAACTCAAATCGCCATGGACATTATAATTGGTTCCCATGTTTCTTCTTCTGCTACCTCAGGCTTTTCCCACTTGTTCAGTTTTATAACACAAAATAAGTAGCTAAGACAGTGAGAGAGGTCTTTTAAGAAACTAGATCAGCTCCCTAAGAGAGCTTATTTTGCTCTGTGTTTGGTGTGGCACTTTTGCCTAGTGTGCCCAGCACAGACTTGGTTTATGCCAACCATGTTTGCAAACTGTCCTCTTTTGGTGCATTATGCACATTGTCTGCCATCAAACCCACACATGATCTGACCCCTGCCTTCCTCTCCCATCTCAGTGCCTGACACTTCCTCCAGTGCTATCATATGCCAGTGATTGTCCCTACACTGTCTTTGGGGTATTGGGCTAATTTTGCTCCCATTGCTACATTCTCAGCACACTTCTTTTTTGGTTTTGTAATCACATTCTCCTTCATATCATTAAGTCTGTGTTAAAAATAAAACCACCTAATGAGGATCACTGTAATATTGCTCTCACCACCACTAGCCCTTGCTGGCTATTTCTTCCTAGGACTTACCAGTACATTTTTTTTATTTTTATTTTTTATATTTTGTATTTTACCATGGTTTTATTCTTTCCTCAGTACAACATAAGCTTTATCAAGGAACAATTTTTAGAACTCATTACTGTACCTCAAGTATTGAGTCAGACACATGTAAGGAGCTAACAATAAATTTTAAATGTGTGAATAGTGAATAATCAGGGGAAAAAAGGTCTCTAACTTTTAATTCATTCTGTTAATTAAATACCCCAAAAACATTTCAGATTCACATCTTCAAAACCACTTATGAGTCTTGCTTTTCATGATACCTTCTAAATTTTATTTTAGTTTCATTTTGTGTCTTATGGAATTTTTTAATGCTGCAGCTGAAATATGATATCTATAAAAATAAGAAAAAAGAAGAATGGTACATTTGTAAATTCAGGTGGTGATGTTTATTCGGATTTTTTACTCCTGGGCCAAATTCACCTATGCCAACATAATGAGGGTGGGCATGGGAAGTGACTACTGACAGGGGAGCCGGCCTGCAGGGAGAATGGTATGCAGGGAAAATGGCACTGCACATTCACCAGGCAACTGGTTTTATTGATTCACTGGGAGGAGTTGATGGGGTTTGGCCTTTCACAGATAGGCTGGGGGATCCGTCAATCCATTGGAGCCTGTCTGCCAGCCTCTTGACTGGCTGTTCGTTTCTCAGGCAGCCTGCCTTGTGCCCTGCCCCTTAGCCAGTTGCCATGACCATGTGGGCTAGCTGAAGCCACACCCCCAGCCAGTGGCTGCAGAGAAATCTTACAATATACTTAAGGGCTCTTTCTCTTGAATTTATGAAAGTATTTCTTTTATAAGGTTTAATCCACTTTAAAGAAACTTAAGCATTATTTTATGGAAAATTCACCCAAAATAATATGAAAGCTTGCTATATGATTATAAGATTTAAAACAAAGCCAAATGGTACAACACTCTAAAATGTTGGCAAAATACTTATTATTAATTTAATCTGTGGAATATATTCAAAATGTTCTTTATAACTAGATTTAGGAGTCTTTAAAATTACCTGTCATTTCTACTTGGTGATAGAAAATCAGATGTTTGAGAAAAATCCCTCACTACAAAGATCTAAAGCTACTGTATAAACCTATCATATACCAATTCAATTAAATGAGAAGAAGTAAAATCCACAAGGCATAAGAAGTACAAGACATAAAAACTGGAATGTAGACTCAGAGTTTATTTGCAGAGCACTTGCCTAATATGCTTATATCCTAGGTTCCATCCCCAGCACACACACACACACACACACACACACAAACACACATCAAAAAAAATAAAAAATAAGAAAGAAAAATAAATGCTAGAATGGGTGACTAAGGTGACTAAGGATGGAATTTGACCTGCTGACCTGATGACATTAGGTGGTAGAAGACTCAACCTTAGGACTTAAAACAGTAAGCAGACATAGCATTGTATGTGAGTTCATGGGTTAAGAGGAGGAAATGGAACTGAGAATCTTGCTCATTAAAGGTTCTTTGAAGAAATACTCTAAAAAAAAAAAAAGTTATACTAAAAAAAAAAGAAAAAGACAACTGTGGTTTTCTATGACTCCAGAATGGGATAAAAGTCTCCAATAAAAACTTAAAATTAAAATGTGAATATGTTCCTTAAGGTCACTGATTGATTGTTTTGAATTGTACTAATGGCAGAGACCAGAAAACCATAAACTCAGGAATAATGAGTTCAGTCATTTTAACTTCCCAGGACCCCTGCCTACAGCAAAATAAAAGCACTTATCCAGGCACATGTCCCAAACAATACCACAAAAGATTACCCAACAGTCATGTACACATATGTCAAAACTTAATGTTACAAAATGTGTAAAGAAACATACCTCCCAAATTCACACAGCAGAAATAGAATTTCTAGGATTATATGTATTAACATTTTTAGTCCTAAAATATTAAAATAAAACAAGAGTTAATGAAATTAAAGGAAGAATTTGAAAATATAAAGAAAATCATCACAATAGTGCACAAAATACAGTCATATAAACTTGGAACTACAAAAGCAAACTTATTTTCCCAAGGACATATATGCTCTTCTGTACACTAATTAAAAGCATCCTGCTCTTTCCAGTCTTGTATAGTATAATGTTAAATCAGTTTCTTTAATCGTTAAGGAACAGGAAGTGTTTTCCAGATGAAGTATTATCCATATTACATTCTCTTGAAATACAAAAAAAGTATGTGAACACATTGTAGACAGAATTTGCAAATTTAGATGAAATGAGCATTGTTTTGGAAATATTATATTCTAAGCTCTGAATCTATAATCATGTGCATATATTTGGCACATAAAAAATTAAAGTATAATTCTGCGATGATTATAAAATATACGTAAGCACTGTAAAATCTATTTAAAATGTATTAGATACAGAGTTTTATTTGTGATTTCTAGAAAAATATTCATAGAATGCATAATTCTCTCAATAAATATATTATTTATGGGAAATAATAAGAAGGAAGATTAAAATGACCATGCTTCCCCTTCAAGAGGTAATATATATTACCATGAAAAATTAAGCAAATGTTTTAGGAAAAATAATTATCAGTCAATCTTACTCCTACATGCAACAAAAGATATTTATTCATATGTGTATGTGAATTCAAAATTAGTGGAATAAAACATTAAAATGAGGACATAAGCAATACATGAATCAAAATACTTTTTGATAACATTCAAAATACAACACAGGTAAAATAAAAACAAAACCTAAACAAATTAGAAAGAGAAGAATTTTTTAAACCAATAAAAGGCATTGCAAAAATATAGGAAAAGATAAACAATGCTCAAATAGTACTGGCACTAATTTCAAAATAAGATAAGTTACATGGTATACTGTTGTCAAATCCATTCAACAATGCACAGCAAGACAAGGATTGGAAAGAAGGAAATAAAGATATATATGGTCAAAATAATGTTTATTTAAATAGAAAACTTCGAAAAGATCATACAGATAAATTATGAGAATTCAGATGAGGATTTAGTAAATTTGATGGGTTGAAATTCAGAACATCAATTGCATTTCCTACCCAAAACAAATTGTTTTCTGTTTCCTAAAAATGTACTATTTACTGTATCTTTCCCAAAACATACAAATATTAAACCTAACAAATGAGGTGTTTCATTTAAATGAAGAAAGCTACAAATGTTTTTTGAAAGACATTAACCAAACAGAAATAAGTTTAGAACAGAAAGATGTTCATGTGTGAAACAAAACTCAATAATGAAAGCATATTTTTTCAAACCAAAAGGTAGACTTCTGAAAGGAGGCAATTCTGTTCAAAATAACAATACTTCACATATCATGAAAATTTCTGATTTATGTATTTTTAAGAGCAACTGACAACAAAAGATAAATTTTAAAAGGTTAAATATGGAATGCTTGTGGAACAAGAGCAAAAGTTATTTTAGTAGTAACAAAAAGCATACAATAAAAAGGAAATGTAGTACTGTACTGATGAATGAATGAATGAATGTGCCTATACAGCACAAGAGAGAGCCCATAAATCTGACTAAATAGGGACTAGATGTGCGATTGCTGGGGCTTGGCACAAAATGAACAATGAGCAACTACTCAATAAATTAGGAGATTTTAGCTTTCCATGTGAAATAATGAAATCAAACAAATTTCTACCTCTTACCAAAACCAAACCTCAATTCCATTTGCTATACACTTTATTTAATTAGGGCAATTAGAAAATACAAACTTTAAAAAAATATTTTATTAATGAATTGAGTTATTATACAATCATAAATGCATTTAAAGTAACAATATGATATGCATATACTCTTTTACTCTGTCTCTGTTAGAGACAGAGACAGAGAATTAATTTTTATTGAGTTTTTCACATGGCTTTTATTTCTCTGATGCTTAGTTGTGTACCTGGGTTCTGGGATTTGAACCTGTGTACATGTGCATGCTGGGCAAGCACTGTAACCGCTGAGCCACCACGCCAATACCATGATATTCATATGCTAGTAAACCAGAATTAGCCCCTAGATCCCTCCCTATCCTCCCTCCTTCTCCCCTCCCAATGTTTTTAAAAAATATTAAGTGGGTCTGGAGCTGTGGCTCAGCAGTTATGGCACTTGCCTGGCATTTGTGACAATGAAATGTTAGCGCAATAAAAGTCATATGAAAAACTAAATAAAATGGAGTTTCTTTCTCTCTCTCTCTCTCTCACTGCCCTTTTCTCTTAAAAAAATAAAAAAGGATTAAGTTTGAAGAAAAAGAACTTCTATAAATCAACGAGTAATTCATTCTAGAAAAATAGACTAAAAGAAGACAAAGGTATAATCAGGAAAGAAAATCTGAATAATTAACAATATGTGAAATGAATCCCATTTGGAAAAAATACAGAGATAAAATTTCACACTGAAGACATGTGTAACACTTTAAGAATCTGAAAATCATTCATGCAGCATTGTCTGTAGACTAACAGGAAAACCCATTGGCTCCTAAAGTAAATATGATTTAGTCCAACAGCCTTGGAGAAGTATTGGCCAAAATCTATTGAATTTGAAAACACCTCTTATTTAACGAACTGTACTTTTTCACTCTAAGAGATGCACTAGGAAAATCCTCACACACCTACAACACAGGAATGGATATGATAGAATGCAGAAGCGAAAACTGAATGAATATAGCCACCCATATCATCATGAATGTTGTAATAAATCAAATTGAGAACAGAATAATGCCATTTCAGAATTCAGAAAACATTGTACCAGATACATGAAGTTTGATAACATACAAAAAATGCATTTCTTGCATTTACAAGATACAAAGAATTGTGTTGAAATGATTAAATTTAAATTGAAGATTGTAATTCTGCTTTGGAAGTGGAAGGATATGGGCAATAAGCGTTCTGAATTAAGGAAAGGGCACAGACCCCAAATTCTTAACTTCAGTATTAGGTATACGGACTTTTTACATACAATTTGTATGGATGATGCAGAATAATAATTTTACTAAATAATTACAGAGAAATAATGAGTCAGCATTTTGGGGTTTTCTTTTGATAAAAGTTACCACACACACCTGACCTGCACTTTCAAAAGGGGAAGATGTCATTTCTGTCATTTCTTTTTCTGAGTGGTGTGGCTAGCTGGATCTGGAGTTATCCATCATCCTAAATCAGGTTATGTCTTGACCTTTGTTCAAACAGAGAAGATCATTAAGAATTGGCCTCATAAAATTTCAAAGTGCATGGCAGTTAGCTTAGCACACAGGGTACTAAATATCCTTATGATTAATTTTAATGTTTCAATCACAGGATGGGTAAATAAGCCTTCCTGCCAGTTGTCTTTCTGTTTATATAATTTTCCTGCCTATTCTTGGATAAGTTTTTACTTATAAACTTCAGAATCAGTTTTTCCAATTCTAAAGGACAATGTCCTATAGTGTTATCTGTTTGAATTTCTTGGATTAATAATGGGGAAAATAATGGAATAAAGAAATGGGCATGATCCTGACTAAAAATACCACTTGAGTGTATGTTTCTGCCCCAACACTCTCCCTTTGCCCTGAGGTCAACTAGAGTCCAAGTAAGCTTCTGCCTCTACCTACAGCACTATTTGTTCAAATCAATTGTTTGAGGATTCACCCCCTTGGGAAGACTGGTTCCTCTTACATTAGTTTGAAATATGTGCCATCCGACATCCTCTTTAGGAATCTTCTCCCACCTCTATTTCATCTTATTTGCACTTGCAAGCTTGATCTCACGAATTCTAAGAATAAGAGCAGAGGGCTTTCCTCATTCTCCATTTTAAACGTTAAATCCTCGGACTTTTTCTCATTCTCTTAATTTCATAATGTTGTGCAAATTATATATATATATATATTTATATATACATTTATATATATAAATATATTTATATATTTTTTCTTCAAAGCAAGAAATTCAGAAATATCAAATCACTGACGAGTCTCTTTTAGACCCAATAGAGAATGTCTAAATCGGCCGTAATATATAGGAAAACTGAGGTACGGTGGAGTCCAAATAAGTGTCATATTGCTCTTCATCTCGAGTATAATCAATGATGTTATTCAAAATGTTTAACAAACACTGCTCAATCAGAATCAAAGATGGCCTAAGCCTGGAGTCTGTGAATGGATTGATTCTAATGGTAGGCTTGTATGAATGTTGGGTACATTGGAAGGTTTTGGGGTGTCTGGAACTCTTTTGGATAGGGGTATTTGAGGATTTTTTTTCACTGTTTTCTTGAAATATTAAAATATTTCAATATTATCTTCACCTGTCATAGCTGTGATATGAAATACTAGATAAGTATCAACTCTAAATATAAATCAACTTAGACTTCTGGTCTCTAGATTTCTAAGTCTTTTAAACCTTTGGTTAACATTTCATTAAATTCACAATTAATTTTGGGGAAAAATGCACATTCATGGATTTTATATGAGAAAAACACTTCAAATTACCATTCTAAATTATGTGTGTGCATATGAAGAAATTATTTTAGTCGATTAAAATATCTGGATGACATTTATGTTTCTGAATGTAAACTTTATTTTTATAATATAAGCATATAAGTGAATTCAAAAGAATAATTATAAGTCTCAAAGTTGTATATGTAAAATATGTATGATACTCATTAAAATCAAATTCATATGATCCTGAATTAAAGAAAACTGTCTAACTACTAAAGCAAGAGAGAAATCTTCTGAGTCCCTGGGAAAAAAACATAACTAAGCATTATTATTAACATTTGTGGGGGTTGCTCTATATTATTTTTGAAAATGCAATTGAAGTTTCTTTATAATGCAGTCAGATATAAAATGTATTTTATATCGAAAAGAACCACATAAGTCTTATACCTTGGGGAAGAAAATGAACCATGAAGATATCTCTAAGACAATTCCAAATTCTTCTGGGAATTTGTGTTATATCAAAAGGAGCATAAAACTGCCACTTCCAACCTGGCTTTACTTTATTCTTGCTTGGAAAAAATACCTATAAGTTTTGACACAAAATAGTCTTCCTGTCTTAGCAATGACTTTCCACATCACATATTTTAGGTCCCTTGGCCTTTTTATTATTCATTGCTACTACTCAGATAGTCTGGCTTACTATACAAATATTAAATGATTCTCTAAAGAACAATTCAAATATGTAATATGTATTTATTGATAAGCAGATATGACCTAGTTACTCCATAGGCACAAGAGCCTCAAAGGTGACATAGAATAGTGAGTTTTAAAAAAAGCTATTCATTGACTACCTAAATTGGTTTTCTTTCTTTACAGTCACATTATGGTGCCAACATAAAGGTGTAAATGAGGAAGAATAGGAAGGATTGCCCCAGAAAATGGGAAAAAAGAGGATAAATTGAGAAAAGGGTAGAGCAATTGAATTGAAAGTTTGGGGAATTTTTCTTTGCTGAAAGGATATTTGGGCAGGTTTTTGTAAGCTTGGCTCCCTTGGGAAAGTCTAGAAAGCCTCTGGATGCCTCCCCATTAGACTCAGGCTTCACCTGCCTCACAAAAACCTAAAAGGAACACAGGCTTAGAATTTTTACCAACACTCTCAAAAGAGGCTATAAATTCTTTATGCACACTCCTTTTCTCTTCATTCAAAACTGTAAATCCAAATCTTTCCCAGGAAGGCTAATTATCTATAATCATTGTTATCACACAATGACTTCCTCGTTTGCAATTTAAGTTGTCATCCCCTTGTTCATCCCTTATATTTCATAGCATATTTTGCAATTTACAGTCAGTCATCAACAAAATAAACTTTTATTTCTCCAAATGCTTCTTTTTTCTTCCATTCTGGGTAAAATTGGTTCTCCCTGAATATTCTGCCGCCCTGAAGTCTCTTTGGGAAGTAACTCTTGTAATTTTTATAGAGATAGATTAACAGGAGGTCTGGCCTGGATGTGAACGTGGTCACTGATTACCATAGTTGGTTCCATGTTTCCCTTCTTCCTCCACTGAAAAAAAAATACAGCTCCACCAGCAACACCTCTAGATGGAGTGATTTATACCACTCATTTCCATTCCACCATTCTCAAGGATATTTATCCTCATTCACTGCCTGTCACAGCTCTTTTTCTGAGTCATTCTCTCCACCACTACCTATTGGCGTTTGTCAAAACCCTTTCCAACAATAATAGCAACTTAAGGAGTCACATAGAATGCTGTTCCGTACACTGGGTCCCGGACCCTTGAACTCCTATTTGCTATTGCTTTCTCTTTGATTCTTCTCCAGCTACACTAGGTTTCTGTACTCTGGACATAGCCACTACCGAGACCATCAATCCACTGACCTGAACACATTTGATGTTTCTCTTTCCACCTTGATGTCACTTCCCTTGACAGACAGAGGAGGCACCTTGTCTATCTGTGATTTCCAACTGCAAGCCTTCCTCCTGCCCTTTTCCCTGTCTCCATTACTCATTGTTCTTCTTACACGTGAGTGCCGCTTAGATTTACCTTTCCTTCTGCTTCACTCTTTCTCTGTTAGATACAAATTCATGTGAAACAAATACAAAATACTTATTAGTTTACAGGCAAAGCACAACGCAAAACTGGGTCATCATACGGTAGGTTTTCCTGGCTAGTTACTCTCCCATTCTTCAAAGTTGCAATCACATACGTTTTCCTTTATCTTGAACCTACCGTCACTAACTTTTTATATTTTACTTTGTTATACTTTCAAAGTTTTATTAAAAATAAATATAATATAAAATACTTTGCTTTTATTATTTAGGATGAATTTTCTGTATCCCTTCATTAATTTATGCTGTCCAATGATGCACTATCCACAGAATGCCTATCCACTTTCACACATTCAAATTTATTTTATGCAGTTATTCCATCTTTGTCCTAAATCATCAAATTTTCCTTCTTCATTTACTATTCCTACCCAACAGCATACAAATATGTCTAAAATTATTGCACAAAAAGCAAAATACAATATATGGATATTATACAATATAAAGATATACAATATATAAATTTATATTTTTCAGCTCCTATCTAATATCTCCCAACATTTAAAATTACATATTTGAAAACACCACTGTTAATAAAATAACAATATTCTCAGTGTTGACAGTGGATCCCCAGTGCTGTTCTGGGTATTTTCCAAGTCTCCCTCACTGGCCTCTACTTTTGCCCATCTTCACCTCTAATTTTCTTTTTGGCTATTGTTATTAGGCTTTTTTCCCAATCATTCTATTAACTCTATTAAACTATCTTTTTCAGGGTCCTTAGTGTCTCCAGCAAATGCCCAACTTTTGGTCTTCTCTTAATTTATTAATATCAACTATTTTCTCCCATTTGAACTCTACTAATTTTTTTTTTAAAGAAAAAGAGTTAATTTTATTCTTTAATCTGATTTTTGTTTCTCTTCCACTTAGTTGTGTATGTGGTGCTGGGGATTGAAGCCAGGTCCTCTTGCATATCAGGCAAGTGCTCCACTCCTGAGCCAGCTCTCTAACCCCAGGAACTCTACTAATTGGTTTCTGGGAAACCTCAGTCCCTAGTTTTCCTTTTGCTTACCAGCTGTTCAGCAGCTGCTTTGCTGTCATTAGGAAACTAAATTTCCTCTTTTTTGTAGAGAAGGGTTTTCTGTGGATTGAACTAAGGGACATTTAACTGCTGAGCCACATCTCCAGCCCTTTGTACTTTTTATTTTGAGACAGAGTCTTGCTAAGTTGCTTAGGGCTTTGCTAACTTGCTGTGTGAGTCTGGCCTTGGCCTTGTTATCCTCCCTGCCTCTTCCTCAGAAGTAGCTGGGATTATAGGCATGGCACACTTGGCTTAGACTAGATAACCTTGTAAGAGAATTTTCCCATCCTGTGATAAACTCCTAAGATTTAGGGATAAGATAATTACTGCATCACTACCTACTATACTGATATGAACATAAAATCTGAAAATGCACTTGTTTCCTTTAAAAAACTATTCTTCAAACTAGCCCCTGTTTGTGAATTGCTTTGTGCTAATATGGTTGAACAGATCAGTATCTAGGTGTGATTGATCATACCTGCATTCAATCTACCAGGCAATCCTAGTAGTTTTAACTTTAAATTTTAGTAAACTCACCAGTTTCCAAGAAAGTGCCCACTGCAACCAGAGCTACTGCCACTCCCATTCAGGTCCCGGTTACCTTTCCCTGGGGATTTGCAAATACTCACTCTGTTCAATGTTATCCTCATACCTATTTGTAGAAAGTGTCTCCCAATGAAAAATGAAGTGTTTCCATTTACAGTCCACTGTTGTTTTCCTTTGCACGGAAAAAGCCATGTAGAAACTCACCGTAGCCTGTCTAGAGTTATGGGATCTTCTCTACTGTCCTCCACGACCCTGGAGATGTCATTTCCTTTGGGTCTTGCCATTGCACCCTGTGCTTTAAGCATACTGATTTTCTTGATAGCTCTCAAACTTGTCAGCTCATTTCTGTCTTGAGGCTTTTGAATTTGAAGACTCTTCTCCAGGAATTTGCTGGTATGCCTCCTCTTTATTCTGCTTGAATGTCGGATCTTTACAAATAGCAACTCAAATCATCCATCATTCCCTGATCTTGTTTGGGTTATGGCACGGATTATCTCATAAATATATACAAGTATGTGTGTAGGTGTGTGTAAATCTGATGTTTGAGTATCTGTATGTGTGTGTGAGAGAGTGTGTGTGTGTGTACATTTCTTCGTTGTCTAGAGTGAATCTTGGAATTTAAACTCTATGAGAGAGATCCTTTTTCTTTTCTTTTTGTTTTATTTTTGTTTGTTTGTTTGTTTTCACAATTTCCCTCTAGTACTAGATCAGTGCACAGGATAAAAGCTGTTGCTTAGTAAACATTTGCTAAGTGTATAAGTAAAGTCCATTACAATTATTGTATGAACATTCCTAATCAATAAGGGTGCAGAATAAATCCAAATAATACTCACTAATAATCCAATCACACTCACTAAACGTATGACCTTATCACTTCCACCATTTAAAATACTAATAGTTAATATTTATTTCCATGTGCTATGATTAGAAACTCAAAATACTCTGATTTCACAATTTATTCAATGATAACATGGATCATTCTATTAGCTAACTACATAAAGTGTTCTAAGCAACCAAAAAATTATTTACACTGAATTATTTGTTTATACACATTATACATATTTTAAATAAAGTTATGTGCTTTTGCAATCATTATCAGGATTACCTATATTAAGACATCTTTATCAAATCAGAATTGACAATCTGTGAAACAAATTCAAGAGAGGTTGAAAGCTGAAAGAAAGGGCTGGAGCAGTTACTCAGGGGTTAGAGTACTGGCCTGGAAAGCACGAGGACGTGGGTTTGAACCCAGCACTATATATACAACTAAGTGTTGGAGAAACAAAGGCCAAATTCAAAACTAGAGTTGATTCTCTCTTACTTTATCACTTTCTCTCTCTCTTAAAAAAAAAAAGAAACTGAGTCAAGGTAGCATAAAAAAACGCAGAAAGAAAAATCACATTTCAAATTTACCTTGTAAGACTGATAGATTGTGTGTACGAACTGTTTTAAAGACTGAAAAGATGAAATGATCATGTTATCATTATCTCCCAGAAAATTCTTAGTCTGGTGAAACTGCACGTGATTTTTATCAATGGTTTAAGTGTCCCACCTTTGGTAAATTAGTGGGAACACCCAGTGTTTCAGTTTTTTGACCTCTTTCTGCTATTTGCAAGCTACAATAATGTCCCTTTTGCTTTTCTCACACCACGACTGTCCCTTTATCTCTCTCCAAATGTCTTCATGCTGAACTGATTTTTATAAAGAATATTTGTATTCTTAAGAATTTTTCTGCTGTTTGCCTCTGTTTCCACCTTTTAAATTCATCATCACCCTAAGCAATCTCTTCAACAACCACAAGTTAATTCTACCTGTACACCAGACCACATATCAATAATAGCTTCAACATTGCCCCCAAAGTGGTTTCAATATCTTCTTATGGATGAATATAGGGAAATCAATGTGCAAATGAAATTTTTTTTGTACCAGGAATTTAATCTAGGGGCAATTTACCACATTCCTATTTATTAATTTATTGTTTGTTTACTGAAACAGGATCTCACTAAGTTCTAGAGCTCAACTTGAACTTGCAACCCTTCTTTCTCAGCCTCCTGAATCCCTGGGATCACAGGATTGTGCCATTACTCTCAGCTTCCCAACTAAATTATTTGACTTCTCCTAAAGCTATCTTCTCCTCCTTTTATTAAGCTTCATCAATAGGCATCAAACTTTGCTTATATTTCCCTTTTGATTTTTTTATTTTTACTTTCAGACTTTGAGGGCATTTAATGCCATACATCTATTAGTTAAATTTATTATTTATTTCTTTCATTACTGATAATTATTTTTTATTTATCAAATGCATCACAAGATCAGAATGGGAAACTATTCATCTAAACTTTTCACACAGATAAGCTACAAAATATTGTGTCAACATTATGAGAAGGAATCCTACAATTTAGTTGACTAATGGAACATTTGGCAAATGAACTGAATTTGTGTAGAAGAGGAAAAATAAGAGCTCTGTATTTGCCTTTTGAATTGGGATTTCCATTTTATTCCTAAAGTTTGAAAAATTTTTATATTATTACACTGAAATGCTGAACAGTCACAAAATTCAAATGCAATAATAAAAGGTGCAGAATAGCCAAAGCAATACTGAGAAAGAGGAGCAATGCTAAAGGCATTGTAATATCTGATCTCAAATTATAAATTACACCACAGACTTATAGTAATGAAAACAGCATGGCACTGGCATAAAAACAGACATAAAGTACAATGGGATAGAATAGAAAGCAAAGAGAAATCCACTCGGAAGAAAAAGTGACAAATGCGTCTTTGTCATCTCATCTTTGACAAAGGTTTGAAAAACATACATTGGAGAGAAAATAGCCTTTTTAATAAATTGTTCTATTTAGTTATTAAATTAATAAATTGATCTATTTAGTCCAGAAACACTGCAACTACTAGGAGAAAACACAGGCCCAACCTCAACATCTTGGCACAAACAACACTTACTTAACTAATTTCATAAATCTCAAGTAATTAATAAAAAACAAGTAAGTCAAATGACTTCAAATTTAAAAGCTTCTGTACATCAAGGAAATAATTAAGATTGTGAAGAGAGTCTACAGAATAGGAGAAAATCTTTGCCAACTACTTTTCCAACAGAAGGTTTATATCCAGAATATATATAAAGAACTCAAAACTTTAACACCAAAAACTAAAAAATTCAATCAATAAATGGGCAAATGTACTTAATAGACACTTCTCAATTAAGAAATACAAAGTGGCCAAAAAATATATAAGCAAATTTTCAACATTCCAAACAATGAGGGAAATGGAAATCAAATGCTATACTATTTTCTCTCACTCCAGTTAAGATCAGTAGAGTAGAAGTAGGAGATCAAAAGGTAGTAGGAGGGAAGGGAAGAGGGTAGTATTCAGGATTGAAATAGAGCAATTTATGTTGAATATATTCTTGAACAAGTCAAAATGAAACCCACAACTATGTAAAAGTATAATGCTCTAATAAAAATATTTAAAAATGAAAACAGTAGTACATATGTGAAAAATAACTCTACCATGCCAATCAAGAAACAATTTGAATGGCTGTATCACAACACATTTACCCTCAATTAAAATTGATAGATTAGCAAATAAAAAATATTAGTATCATAGATATTGTAAATTGATGAGATCTCTTTTATAATCATTTGGAAACATTGTATAGTTTTCATTATAGCACAGACATATTTCCAAGCCTGTGACTAAAAACTTCTAAAAAGATATGTAGAGATATTATGCATGTATACCTCAGAAATTACATGTGTATGCTTATAATAACATGATTTAAAACAGATAAACAGAGGAAAGGATTATTGACATGAGAATGAACAGATACTGGGTACTCTCTTCATATAGGGAACTATCAATAGTAATGCCACAATTCATTTTTCTATTCATCTACTGATGGTCATCTTAGTTGCTTCCAAGTTTTGGCAATTATGGATAATGTTGTTAGGAGCATCTATGTTCAATTTATTTATTTATTTATTTTTTGCTTGAATGTTTTTTGTTTTGCTTTTTGTTGTGGAGATGAGTTCTCAACTCCTTCTACCAAGAAAAATTAATCTTGGATCATATGGTGATAATATGTTTTATTTTAAGAAATGGACAAACTGTGTTCCTTAGCAGCTTACCATTGCACATTCCAAAAACAACAAATGAGAATTCATGATGTTCCACATCATTGCCAGCATTTGGTGTTATTAATTATTTTGGATTTGATGATTTAATAAATATGTAGTGGATGTTACATTTAAGAAACTAAAACTAAGCAATCAAGCTCTACTTTATACTTTCCTGATATCAACTAGCTTAAAAGGATTAATTATTTTAGTGACTGATTTTTTTTTCAAATTTATAAATTCAATGACAATTTTTGTATCAATACTTTACAAATAGTTGAAAATATGAACACTTGAGTTTATAATAATTTATATTTTAAACTATACAAGATCTTAATTGAGGAGTGCTATTAAAATATTTTTAAGAAAAATCACAAAGTATCTATCAAAAATTAAAAATTTAATAACTGTACATTATTTAACAGGAAATAAACATAGATAAGAAATATGAATTAACAATATTATCTCTATATTTTATTACATATATGTGCATAGAAAATTAAATATTTGGTGTTTACTAAACTAAGGCAGATTAATACTTTTTTAGCATGATTATAGTGTTGCTGACAAAATTATATATATCCAAATGATTTATTAATTATTAACCAAAAAGATAGGTGAGAAAAGCTTACATCTTCTATAAAAAGCAATGAATTTTATTTTTACAAAATTTACAAATTTAACATGAATCATGAAATTAATATTTTTGTTTTCAATTTAGTTTTATTATGATTGTTTTTACTGTAAAACAGAATAATTCAGGAAAAATTTATTTTAATCTAGAATTCTAAACTGAGTAAGATAATGGCAATAATTGAAAAAGTCTCTTATTTTCAGATGAAATCCAACCAAGCTGAAAATCAGTCAAGAATGGTGAAATCTTGACTTCTTTAGTTAATGACACAGTTGTATTATTGCAATCAATTGTGAAAGACTAAACAAATGAAATTAGTGTTGAAGATGTTTATCTTGAAACTTCCTGGAGTACAGAGAATTTAGTTAAGACAGGGTGTTCTCAAAGGCCAATAGGTATAAAAAATTTGTCAAAACAAAACTAAGAATAGAGGAAGAGTCCATTATCAGATCAATGTTTTCAAAGGTTTGTTCTATAATATTTTCTCCCATGATTTTATTGCATTCAGAAGTCAAATCGCACAATTGTTATTTTTTTCTAAAATAACGATCAGATAGAAACAAAATTATGTCAAAAAATTCAATAACCATACAAGGTAATGGAATTTTATGTATCAGTCCTTTTCTTTTTTCCTGAACAATTCTTTTTTTTTTGAGGAGTAAAAGGAGTAGGATTTATTTAGGAAGAAGAGCAGAGACTCTGCAAGGCGGAGGGGTACCTGGAAGCAGGACACCCTTTCCTGAACAATTCGTCATGGTTTACATTCTGCTGAACTTTTGAGCAAGTATCCAATCTACTCTACTATATTATTATAGTCTATATAGTAAACTTTGATTATGCATAATGCTTTTTAAATATTTGCTTTTACTTTTATGATTTATGTTACCTGATGCTCTTAGTTTCCATTCACCATATATGCCAGAATAAAGTCCTGTACTACTGTGTGTGTGTGTGTGTGTGTGTCTAAGGTGGAGTACAATAAGGTGAGTGTGAGTTCTAGAAGCCAACTAAATATGCATTGTCCTAGAAAGAAAAAGAATGGTATATTCACATAAAAACTAACACAAGAAAAAAATAAGTAATCTTCAGGAATCACAGAAGCCAGGATACCTCTTGGAAATCTTAATACAGGAGAATTTTCAGTTCAATACTAAGCCTACTTCTTTGGTTCCCTTTAATTTTTCCCCTCTGCATGAGACTGAAGTTCCAAAGACAAATGGAAGACAGCTGCAACTTCAGCTGGTTCTTCCACTGTTTTTGTAGCAGGCAGTAAAGCCAAGGTAGATCTCTAAGGAAAGGGAAATGATGACAAGAGAGCTCATAACTACCAAAAACCAGGCACAATTCAAGATATTTACATCAACAATATTTTCATGTGACTATCTTTGAATTTAAACCTACTATGAGATAGACTAGATAGGTATTAATAAAATTTTGAAAGTGGCAGATTTGTCTCCTGTCCTTTGGTTGAAAGACTTGGCACTGAAGATTTTGGGTGATCTCTTTTATAGTTTCTAAACTTGTATATGGAATTATTTTGGGGAAAAATAATAAAAGTAACAAATAATGATGAAGTAAGTTGTGGTCTTTGACATCCTAAAATTTCCTTTTTTTTTTTTTTTAACGAAAGAGGGACAGTGAGAAAGAAAGAGATAATTTTATTCAGTTTTTCATGTGGTTTTTGTTGCTCTGACACTTCATTGTGTACAGGGTGCTGGGGATCAATCCAGTGTCCTCACGCATGCCATGACCATTGAGTGACCACTCCAGCCCCCTAAAATTTATTTTAAAAATATATTAAAAATGTTCACAATAGTTTCACAATGAAATTTTCAGTTTTACCAGAACGCACCCATTCCTGTATTTCAGTGATTGCTGTGGTATAAGAGAGTTAAATGAAGGTCTTGAACTGTGCATTGGTTTTTTGTGGTGATTATTGAGATGTCAGGCCTTGAAGTGTCTTCTTTCAGCCATATTTGTGATAATTTCCATGGCACAAATAGCTGATGTGATAGCTACAATCTAAAGTTATTAAAAATAATAAATTATTTTTTCCACATGTTCTCTTTATTTTCCAACCAGCCCACAATTAACTGAAAACAGAGCAAAGGTGCATAGAAAGTTTTTTTTTCAACACAGATGTTAAAGAAATTATTCAAAAAACAATAATTATTCATTTCTAAAAATTATTATGAATGATAGAGACAATTGAGACACTATTCATAGATATACATTTTAAGCATGCTATTAATTTTAATGATTACATGTAGTAACACATGCTCAGTGCAGATTTTTTAAAAAACACCCCAAGGGCATGAAGATAGATCATCAAAATCATCTATAATCCCATCATATTAAGATATAATTAGCCTGGG
Organism: Aplodontia rufa; assembly: GCA_004027875.1. Classification (NCBI taxonomy): domain Eukaryota; kingdom Metazoa; phylum Chordata; class Mammalia; order Rodentia; family Aplodontiidae; genus Aplodontia; species Aplodontia rufa. Next base: position 42,649 of record PVKS010007858.1, on the reverse strand, counting down.
ATGAAACAGGGATTAGAGAAAAGACGATTTTGAACATCCAAGGTAAACTGCTCTTTTCCTAACCGCACATATACACACACACACACACATATAGAATGTATCCATTTATAGTTTAAAGATAGGTATTTATTATGTCAAATTTCATGTCTGTATTTTATGTATACATGTATATGTATATATATATATATATATATATATATAATATGTCAACATCTTAGAAGTCATTTATGTAAGCTTTCACTCTCTGGGTCACTTGAAAAAATTCCCAGGTTCTATTGAGTCTTTCATTCCCTCATCTATAAAAATGAGCAAAATACCTGCCTCTCAGGATTCCAATGAGGATTATGAATAAGATCTGTAAAATGTGTTAACACAGTAACTTTCACAAAGCAAGTACTTAATAAGTATTTGAAAATGTTATTTTAATTGCACATGCAAAACTTAATCACAATGTATATTAATTTTATCTTTTAAATCACACATTTGAGCATCTAGATTAGTATCCTTTTTGAAATGATGAATAATGTCCTCTATGTAAATATGGTGTTAATAGTATTTGGTGTCTTTACAGAGACCTATGTATATTATTCACTTGTAAAATGATTTAGTACGGTGTTCTATTAGTAAGGACAGTGGAAAATTAAGTTTTAAATAAATGGGAAAGTTTCACTCTACATATAATTTTGAAATTCAAGGAAAACCACTCAACACTTTCTGTTGCTCCTTACTTGGCCTACTTTTTTGTGAAACACAACATTTCTCTCTTTTATATAGTTTCATTTTCCACGGTTCCCATTACCTGTGGTCAAATGCAGTCCAAAAATATTAAATGAAAAATTCTGAAAATAATTCTTAAGTTTCAAATAACTTTTTATTATAATGTATTATTATTTTTCAGTTTTACTACTATCACAAATCTCTTTTTTAAGAGAGAGAGATTAAAGGGAAAGACAGAGTTAATTTTATTTTTCATTTGGCTATTGTTTTTCCTCTACATAGTTGCATATGTGGTGCTGGGAATTGAACCTAGATCCTCATGCATGCCAGGCAAGTGTGATACTACAGAGCCACCTCTTCACCCCTTAATAATCTCATAGTGTGATTAATTTATAAATAATCTTTATATAGTTATGTGTATGTATGTATATCTGTGTGTGTGTGTGTATATATATATATATATAAAGAGAGAGAGAGACACACACACATAAATGCATATAGGTAACTGCATTTTTTTTTTTAAGAGAGAGGGAGTGAGAGAGACAGAGAAAGAGAGAAACAACTTTATTCAGTTTTTCACATGGCCTTAGTTGCTCCAACACTTAGTTGTGTACGTGGTGCTGGGGTTTGAACCCGGTCCTCGTGCTTGCCAAGCAAGCGCCGAAACCGCTGAGCCACCTCTCCAGCCCCAGGTAACTGCATTTTTAACATTAATTAGGAGTCTTGGAATTTATCCTCCATGAATAAAGGGATACTGATATACATGTTTAATTCATTTTAATTATGATATATAACATGATATATGATAAATAATATAGTTAATGTTTTAGTTAATGGAAATAATTAAAAATTATAATTAAAATTAAAAACTATATTTACTCATGTAGTTAAAAATGATTACCTAATCTGTTTTTTTTGGGGGGGTTGTGTGTTTATTTCTACAGTATTTATTCTGTAAAATAACAAGAACATGGGAGGTATTTCCATTTCTAAATTTCTTCATTTTATTTCTTCAGTGAGTATAATTTTCATTGTGGAGGTTTTTCACCTCCTTGGTTAGATTTATTCTTGTATTTATTTTGAGATTATTGCACATGGGAGAGTTTTTTCTAAATTCTTTCTTGGCAGATTCAGTATTACAATTTAGGATGACTATTGATTTATGAATGTGGATTTCGTATCCTAGTTCTTTGCAGAATTTATTTATCTGCCTTAAAAGTCTTCTCAGGGAATTTTGGGAGTCTTCTAAATACAGGTTTGTGTAATCAGCAACAGAGATAACTTGACTTCTTCTTTTACTATTTGTACTACCCAATTTCCTTTTCTTGCCTGATTGTTCTGGCTAAAACTTCAAGAACTATGTTGAAGAGGAGCAGAAAGAGTGGACAGCTTTTCCTTTTTCCTGATTCTTTAGGCATTATTTTCAGTTTTTCTGCGTTCATTATGATTTTTGGCCTTGTGTTTTTCATACACAGGCATTGAAATATCGAGGCAAAACATTATGCAAACTCAAAGCAATCCCCATCATTTTAGTCAGGTTTGATTTGTTGTTGTGACTAAAAGACCTAACAAGAAGAAGGAGAAGAAGAAAAGTTTATTTGGTGACCCCTGGTTTTAAGGTCTCAGTCCACAGAAGATTAGCTCCATTTCTTGGGGCTCCAAGTGTGGAAAAGCATCGTGGCAGAAGAGTGTGGTTTAGGAAAGCAGCTCAGGAGCGATCAGGAAGAAGAGAAAGAGAGCTCCACTCAATAAGGACAAAATATTATACCCTGCAGTCATGTCCCTGGGTATCTACCTCTTCCCGCCACATACTACCTGACTACAGTTGCCACCAATTAATCCTTATCAGAGAATCAATGCACTGATAAGGTAAAACCTCTTATAAGCCAATCATTTCATCTCTAAATGTGTTTGAATTGTCCCTCACATGACTTTTGGGAGACACTTAGTATCTCAACTTTAACATCCATCTAAATATCAATGACATTCTTAACAAACAAGGAAAATGGTCCTAAAATTCATTTGGAAGAGTGAGAGATAAAGAATACCTTAAGCAACCCTAAGCAAGATGAACGATGCTTGGGGCATCCAATACCAGTTCTCAAATTATACTATCGGGGTATAGTAACAAAAACAGAACGATATCAGCAGCAAGCCAAACATGAAAACCTATGCGGCAGAAAAGAAGTCACAGAGAAAAATCCATAAAGATGTAGTCATGTGATACTCCACAAAGGGGCTAAAGAAGAGAGCCTTTTTAACAAATGGTGCTGGGAACACTGGTTATTCATGTGTAAGAGAATGAAACTAGACTCCAAAACTCAACCATAACAAAAGTCTACTCAAAGTGGATTAAAGATGTAGGAAACAGGGGCTGGAGTAGTGGCTCAGCACTTATAGTGCTTGCCTGGCACGTGTGAGGACACCTACTTGAACCCCAGCACCACGTACACAATGAAGAGTTTGGACCAATGAAAGCCACATGAAAAACTAAATAACATTAATTGTTTATTTCTCTCTCACACAGACCCTTTCTATCTTTAAAAAAAAAAATGAAAAGAAACAGAAAACAGATGTAGGAATTATACCAGAAACTTGGTAAATTTTAGAAGAAAAAGAAGGCTCAAAATTTCAACATATTAGCACAGGCACCAATTTCCTTAACAAGCCTCCTAAGTCACAGTAAGCAGGACAGAAACAAATAAAAAAGCTTCTGTATACCAATGGAACCAAGAGTGCAAAGAGAGAGACCGTAGAATGGAAGGTGATTGGCAGCTTCTTCTTGGACAGAGGACTAATCTCCAGAACTCAACCTTTTCCAACCCTCCTACCTCTCCATAAATTAACTTCTTTTACTCCACTGATCTTCCTTCTGTTTTTATAGGATTTCCTATCACCACCACATACCCACCCTTACTCACTATTATATACTCATATACGCACATGGAATAATTTGGCCAATTTCATTCCATTGTGCAGGTATGTGAATGTATAAGAATGAATTTCACCTTTATGTATATCTATAAGGCACTAATGTAAAAAAAAAAAAAATTAAATATGTAGAAGGAGACACAGAGCCAAGAATAAGGGGGATATTAGGAGCAGGAAAAGGGGAAGGAAGAAGTACTTGCAACTGAAGTGGAGCAAATTGTATTCCACGCTTATGTGATTATGTCAAAATGAACTCCAATAGTGTATATGTAACTATGCTGTGTTAATAAAAATATAAAAATAATTTGAAAAGTATTTTAATGAAAATTAACTACAAAATAGTACAAGGTTAATGGAACTTTTTAAAAGCTATTTTCAGGGTTTGTATTTCTAGAACGGACATCTACAATAATGGATAGAACACATGTGAAATGCAGTTTAGATTCTTTTAACCAAGGAAAAGGACCGTGTTCAAGGAAGTTTTGCACTATAGCATGCACAAAATTTTGAGCCTAGAGCATGTGTTATCTGATCCATACACACGGGAAATCTTGAACCTGGAAAAGACCAGCGCCTCTTCCACACCATGGATAGGCACTGTCACATACGAGGTGGTAGAAGCAGTAACATCTGATGGCCTGTGCTTGTGCAAATGTTTCCTGCAGCTTGCTTACTGTCATCACTAGAGTGTTTGTGTGAAATATCAACCAGCTTTAGTAATTTTGAAAATTGTTTGACGTTGCCTATGATTACGCATTTTCCCAAAGGAGTATAAAAATTTGATAACATATTAGAAAGAAAAGTTTTCATTGGTGATTCAGCAATCAGAATTGGGAGAGAAGGGAAGCAAAATGTCTCTCTTAATTAACAAAATTCCTCATCTGCTACTTTTTTTTTTTTTAAGAGAGAGGAAGAATGGGAGAGAGAAAGAAGTATTATTATTATTATTATTATTATTATTTAGTTTTTCGTGTAGCTTTTGTTGCTGCACCATTTCGTTGTGTTCGTGGTGCTGGGGTTCAAACACACATATTCACACATGCTGGGCAAGCGCAGCAAACCACAGAGCCATCACTCCATCTTCCCTCTGCTACTTCTGTAACGATCTGGAATTGAATTCACTTTTTTATCTCTTTAAGTTTCTGAATTTATACAATGGAAACTATAACATTAACCTAATCTGCTGTTTTATAAGAACTTAAATGATGACAATATATGAAATTGTGTTACATACTTAAAACACACACTAAATTTTTTTTTTTTTAAAGAGAGAGGGACAGTGAGTGAGTGAGAGAGAAAGAGAATTCATTTTATTTAGATTTTCATGCGGCTTTTGTTGCTCCAATACTTTGTTGTGTACATGGTGCTGAGGTTCGAACCTGCAACCCTGTGCTTGCCAGGCAAGTGCTGTAATTGCTGAGCTACTACTGTTTTAGCTACCACACTAAACTTTTGTTTTATAATGATTGTAACAAAATGTGTTGGGATCGGATTGTGAACATTGTATTTTCTGAGGAAGTATCTTTCATCTCACATCTTATCTGACATAGACACAATTTAAAACTATTGGAATCATATTAAAGGTGATTCCATTTGAAAAGATGAACATAAATCATTCCCTTCTAAGCAATTTATATTTTTCAGAAAAATTACAAGATTCATTTAAGTAAGACATGTTTTAGGTAATTAGTGATATACAAATTTTTCTTTCTTTTTTGTTCAAAATTATATAGTTAATTATAAATAACTTCCTTTTTTATGTCATTCTTCTTTTTAGCTTTCTTCAAGATTTTCTTTTTACAAATTTAAAATTTTGTTATATATATTTATATGTACATGTATATTTTTTGTTGGTGTATATAAAATCTGGTGTTCTCTGGCTTTTGAAAGTGTGTCATTTACATTTTTTTCTTAAATTTTCAGTGATAATACATTTCAGTGTTTTTTCCACACCACAGTATATGCCTCTTCTCTTCCTAGAATCCCCTTTACCTTTCTGAGATCAATATAAAAGACTGTTTGGTGATCCAAATTTCTCCACAGCTCTGCAAGTGACATTCTTTTTATACATATGTTTATTTAGTACATTTCTTTTTTGTTTTTCGGTTTGGGTCATTTCTATTGACCTATCTTTACATTCACCAATTCTTTCATCTGCTGAATTGGGTCTATTGATGAATATATTAAACTTGTTTTGTGTGCTAATTTTTTAGCATTTTAATTGAACTTTCCCCACTCTTCTCCCTGCTAAAGTTCATCATTTGCCCATGTAGAGATTTTTATCGTATTTTTATTCATAGATGTTTTACATTTTCCCCGTGACATTTCAAATATGTACATTAAATGTAGCTTTGGTTCTACTGATTGTTTTGTCTCTTTTCAGTTTGTGTGGATTTTAAAAAATTTTTTTTCTTATCTGTTATTGATAGGTACCCATCATGGATAGAGCATTTGGGATGGAGATAAACATGTTTTCCTGTAAAGTGCTATACCTCTTCTTCGGTTAATTCACTGGCATGTGAGATTTAATCACTGTAGAGGAGCCCCTTCATGCTGCACTTTTACAGCTACTGTTTACCACCTGTACTTCTGATCAAAATTCCTGTCGTTTTTCTCTGTGCTCTGGTTGAAGATGGATTGCCAATGGGTTTTCTCAATACTGGTCCTACATCAGTTTCACACCTTCCTACACATGTCTTCTTTAGTCTTTTTCCACTCTCTTTCTTCCCTGTGTTGTTTTCCCCTTTTTCATTCGTTGCTTGGTGATGGGTTGTGGAAGGTGATGTTCTTCATTGCCCTGTGTGCTCTGGTTTGAACATTTGGGTCTCAGGTATGGGACTTTTCCAGTGATCCTGGTCTCGTCCAGGAGTAATGGAGGATCTCTATAGTTCTGGGTCCAGAAGCCCATCCCGATCATTCCTGTCTGTTAGAGGTCTGATTTTCTTTTCTTTCTGTTGCTGTGTACCCTGCTCTTCCTCTGCCAGAGCTCACTGCTCTTCCTTAAGTCTTTAGTTACATGAGCAAAGTTGCCCAAGCAGGGCTTTGTGCTTCGCTGTTGTGCTGGCTGCAATCCTCCAGTCCTGCTCCACTTCTGTGTCCATGTAATTTAACAAAGGAAAACATTTCCTATTCTTATCAAATTCTCAGTATTTCTTTTCTTTTCTTTTTCTTTTTTAAAGAGAGAGGGACAGTGAGAGAGAGAGAGAAAGACAGAATCAATTTTATTTAGTTTCTCATGGACTTTCGTTGCTCACACACTTCATTGTGTATGTGGTGCTGGGGTTTGAACCCGCGTACTCACGCATGCAAGGCAAGCGCAGTAACCGCTGAGCCACCGCTCTAGGCCTCTCAGTATTTATCAGAACCTTGTAAAGTTCTGTGGAGAAGTCACACTCAGTAAACAGAAACTGCTCTTATAGCTTTGATTCTCAGAACTTCTATACATTCTGATCTTAGAAATTCTTTTTCTTATCCTTTTTATTATTAGTTTGACCTAGACTTACATATTAGAGGGAATTATTGTTGCATAATCATGCGTACATGGATATTGACAGTGAGATAGGAAGTTGAGGTTGATCCTTGTCCAGGATCTACCGGCCTTCATCCACTCCCCAAGCTCACACCTCCTCTGTAATTCCACTATACTACAGTTTGAAATAAGCATATGCATGTTTAATAATTGTTGACATTTCTGAGGATCTCTGTCTGTCTACGTATATCTAGGCTTCTAATGGGAGTTCAGTACCCCCCATTGTACTGATAACTGTATTGATAGCCCCACTTAAAAAAAATAAAAGGTGGATTTCACTTATCTGCTTAAAGGCCAGCCCAATATTCCTTTCGTACTATCTTTCCTTTTTCCTCTCTCCACCTTTTGAAGTATCTATAATTTCTTAGATTTAAATTTGATTTATTGCCTAGTGACCTCACTACATTGATGGATAAAATATAAAGTTATAAATTTACATATTTTTATTTTACTATCAGGATATAAAGTTATACTGATTCTAGATGTTACCTTTCTAAATAGAAGCAGAAATTCCCCAGTCTCATCTGAGAACTTTGGAATCAACTATTGATAATTAGGTGTTAAATGAAAGATGTGAAATAATTAAAAAATGGATAGGAATTTTAGTCTGGCCTTTGTTCACTTATTTAGAATCGAAAGAAACTAAAGTAGTTGTTTTATTTTGCAAATGCAAAAATTAATTTTAAATAATCACAAACATTTTATATATAAAATATGTATAAATCTCCTGAAGGTGTTAGTAAAATAAAGTCATAGGTTATTCTCTATTTCTCAGGCACTTTTGCTTTATTGAAGAAAATAAACCAGCATCTTTAATTTGTTGTTAAATAGTGTGTGCATAATCTCACAGAAGTTGAGTAACAGCATCACACTCCTAAAACAAAGAGGTGTTTTGTTGACCTTCATTTTGTCGCTTTTATTACTTCTGTGAGAATTATCAGCGTTAAGTGGGTCTTTAAGGTAATTGTATTAGTTCTCTGATTCTATGAAGCAAATGCTAAGAAAATAGTTGCATGAAGCAGTCTCCAATACTGTTGTTTCACAGTCCCACTGATTCTGAGTCTTGGGGTGGATCACCTGGGTCCTCTGCCTAGGAGCTCACAGAGAGCTATCAAGGTGTCAGTCAGGCTGAAATCTCATCTAAGACTCTGGATCCACTTCTAAGCTCATTGGTTTTTGACAAAATTCAATGCTTTGAGGCTGCAGGACTGAGATTCCTGGTTTCTGCTCATCAAGTACAGATCTTTGTCAGCTTCTATAGGTTGCTCCTATTAACTGCCATATAGCCCTCTGTTCAACAGGACAGTTTGCTACTTCAAGGTAAGATGTAAAATTCTGTAGTGTTGAAACTGCTCCAGGCTTTATTAAAGGATAAACTAATCAGGTCAGGTTCATCCGGGATACTCTCCTCATTAACTGAAAATCAAATAATTAGGAACCTTCAAATACATGTATGATTATTTTATATCTTAGTATCTTATTTTGATTAGTCCTCCATTGGTCTGCAGTCTGCATTTTAGATATTTGAGAATGAATACACAGGTGTTCTTCCATCTGAATTTTTAATTATATGATTTTTAATTTTGTGCTTTCACATATAAATCACAATATGTCTAGCTATATTATCTGGAATATTGCCTTATATTATAGTTTGAGAACAAGGTGGATCATACTTTGCCATTTTTTGATTTGAGTGATGGCATTAGGAATGTTTTAAAACTAAACCAAAAATTCTTCAGACTGCCTGTAATATCCATGATGTTACAGACTCTCATACTGATTTTGCCTCTCATTTCATAACTTCCATGCCATTTGCAAGGCTTAGATCATTCAAGTGGACCATGATGATGCAAATTTATCATTTATAATTATTCATTGCACAGCCACCATTTGTGAAATGAATAAAACTGGCTCAGTAACAAACATGAGATTTTTCTGTTTTTTTTTTCCTCTACTCTCAAGGTTGGAATGGTTTGAATGAGCCTTCCAAAACTCATGTTAAAACTTAGTTGCCATTATGACAGTCTGAAAAGGACAGAGTTCCACTAGGTGATGAGACCATGAAGGCTCAGCCCTCAAGGGTGGATTTAATGACTGTTCAAAACGTGATTTGAGAGTTGGTTCTCTTACTTCATACTCTCTGTGTGACACTTTGCAACATGTTATAACAGCGAGATGGCCCTTGCCAAAGGTGACCCCTGGACTTAAGACTTCCCAACTTCCAGAACCATAAGGGAAACGAACTTCTATTATTTTCAATCTCTTCTACCTGGGTCTTCTGTTACAGCAACAGAAAAATTGACTAAGACACAAGCCTTAATTAAAACTAAGATGAAACATAATCAATTTAAATATCAGCTTCTTTTTGTAGTTTTAGAAATTTGAAAAGCAAAAGTCCTGAAATATTCCAAATTACCAAATATTAAAATACTTTTAAATGAATATCTGAAACAATAAAAAAATAATGTTACACTCTAAGAATAGAGACCTGGAATACATGTGCATGAGTTTATATTACACATACCCTGGAATGGTATTCTAGTTCTGATATTAAAATATTCCCTTAGAAGTTATAACCATTCACCAAGAAATGGGGAAGTATTTTATATGACTCACAGAGATAGGGAATTCTCTAACCAAACACTAATGTACTGCATGGGCAAAGTCCAACGATATACGTGGAATTTAGTAAAAGCAAATTGGATCTGGAGGTAGTTTTCCCAGAGGCAAGAATAGCTCATAATCCAAATGATAAAACATACAAGAAAACCATATTAAGAGTAAGTGAGATGACACAATGAATAGGATTATTAGATTTTCTGAGCTTCACATCATACCAGGCTGAAGAGAGAGTCAGGAATAAATATTGTTAGCTTGTTAACACATTGCCAATTATACAGAACATGTCTATATCTGACAAGTGACCTAGAGGGTTCTCAGTTTATGACCTTTCCTTTAGAAAATGCTTCACTATTTGAAGTGTTTTATGAAATTTCTTGTATTGCTTGAAGTAAGAATTTCATGTTTAAGTCCTCAAATATTATCTTTTCTGCATTGAAATTAGAGACTTATGAGGTAAAATGCATAGGGTTGTATACCTCGGTGTGCCTGAGAAAGTCCACTTTAGGTTTTGTACTTCAATGAAATTAAAAATGCTATTACTTTCATTTTCAACACTTCTGTTTGAATACAAAACCCCATGGTCAGCTTTCCTATACTATAAGGGGAGAGGGATGGAGTGGTGGCTCAGCAGTTGTGGTGCTTGCCTGGCATGCAGGAGAACACAGCACAAGGTACACAAGTGTCAGGGCAACAAAAGCCAGAAGAAAAACTAAATAAAATTGATTCTCATTTTTTCTCTCTCTCACTCTTTCTCTCAGAAAAAATTATTATGGGAGCGTATTCCCCTGTAGAATTGAAAATATCAAGAAACAAGGGGGAGATTCAGGCAGTTATATGTGTAGCCCTCTTCTTTCAACTGGGGAGGGCCATTGTTTGTTTCCAAGTTCATAATTCAAGGACTTAAAGTTGGTATCATGAAATTTGCAAATATAAATATATTTACTTTGGAAAATGGTTAAAACAATAAATCAGTAATTGTGGGGGTTTTTTCCCCCTTACTCAAATCAATTTACTAATGCTTTCAGGAACATTTTCTTGTGTTTTTCTTTTTATTCTATTTTATTGTATTTGTTTTTCAGGGTTCCTGTTTTCTTTTATTTTGTTCTTTGCATATATTTCAAAGTTTTAGCCTCATTCTAGACCATTTTGTTTTTTTCTAGAAAGAGTGAGGGACAGTGAGAGAGAAAGAGAGAGAGAGAGAGAGAATCAATTTTAATTCAGTTTTTCACATGGCCCTTGTTGCACCAGCACTCCATTGTGTACGTGGTGCTGGGGTTCAAACTTGCATCCTCACGTGTGCCAGGCAAGCACCTTAACCGCTGAGCAATGGCTCCAGCCCCTAGACCATTTTTCTTCATTGCAAGTAAGGCTCTAGTTCCACCAGGCATGTATTTCACCAAACCTTCCAGAGCGGGTTCAGTGGATTCCAGCTGCAGGAAGGTAGCCTGATTGGGGAAGTGCTCACTTCCTCCTCCCACCAATAGCATTTTTGTTCTAGCCTCTGTTGTCCTGCTTCTCTGACCTCTAGCTCATTGTTCATTTTTGCTAAAACTTACTTTGGCCTGCAGCCTCATTAGATATTTTGCAGTTTCTCATACATTTTCTCCCAAGTTCTTAAACAGGTAGAGAATCCATTATCAAATAGCTGTTGCTCAACCACATGAACAAATAAAGCTTGACCTGTAGTTTTTTAGATGAAAACTTCAGTCTCTGTGATTGATTCTCTGGAAGACCTTTTGTCTTAGGAGGTCCAATAGTACGTAGAATGGAGAAGGGAGGTAAAAGGCAGCACATGATGGGATTGGAGGGGTGGCTCAGTGGTTTTGGTGCTTGCCTTGCATGCACAGGGACACGGGTTCAAACCCCAGCACCATGTACACAAGTGTCAGTGCAACAAGAAGCCACGTGAAAAACTAAATAAAATTGATTATCTCTCTCTCACGCGCACTGTCCCTCTCTCTTTTAAGAAAAAAAAAAAAAGGTCAGTACCTGCTATGTCTCTTACAATTATGAGAGGGAAAATTGTATTTGTATTTCTTTATGAATGGTGACTAGACATCTTCATATAAGATAAGAAGAGCAGTTTTGTCACCCGTTGGTCAATCCTGAATGTCATGTATGGTGGCTCTACATAGAATATGAAGGCATTTAGCTTCCAAGATTTCAACCATGGGATGTAACTACAGGTTTTGGAAAACCAGTGATAGAATTAAGATTTTGTTGCAACACACATAAAGGCAAATTTTTCTCACCTTTACTAACGTAATTACCTATAGGTGGTTTCTACCAAATATTTTATGTGTTTAATCCACAGTTTGTGAATGTCCTTGCCACTTCCCTGAAGATCTCCCAGTGGCTTTACGTTCTAATCTGTAGCCTTGGCAAGACAACAGCACATCTTCCATTCCGTGAACTGATTTTAAGAGATCCCTGACCCTTTCTAGAGTGTATACTTGTGATTATGTTTTTCAGGTCAGAATTATTCTCTTCAGGCATGATTGTATTACCATTTCTGCTCCAATTGTTCCTATTGCTTCCTTGGGTAACTGATTTATTTAGTAGTCTAAACTTGGAAGGTTATAAACCTGACACAGTTTTATAGTTCTCCAATGACTTTTTTCAAGCATGCTGTTCAGAAAGTTAATTCTCAATTTGTACAGATATTCCAAACAAATTCCATACTTTTATTCCATTTAGTGGCATAAAATTGAACCACTTTAAAATGAAAATTCATGTCTTACTTAAAAATAATCTTTCCCTTCTCTTTCTGTACCCAGACCATACTTGAAATTTGGGGACCTGGAGTAAGAATTTGTTTTGTCTACCCTTTCATTTCTCCTACCAGTCAAATTCCTTTAAGTCTAGAATGAATGTTTATATGTGGGTCTTAAAGAAAACCATATATGTGCCTTTCTCGTGCCTTTAATGTTTTTGGTTTCAGTCACATTCTTGGTTAGTATTCTTGTATCTCTAGGTAACATTGATTATTACTCAAGGTAATACTGTGTAGTAAGCTTTCCATCTCTGTGACAAAATTCCTGAGATAAATGAAATGAAATGCCAGGCTTCCATTCTTCAGAACATCTTTCTTATCTACAAATGATTTTCTTGGAAAGTAGATGGCTTTACTCAACTTGAAGGTGTGTGTGAAAGGTAAACTCCCTTCATAGAAAACACAACCTTCCCAATGAGGCCACTGTCATAATTCAGATTATTTCTTTCACCTTCTGTCCCTCCTCCTCTCCTCCAGTGTCTTTTGTATGCAGATGGTGTTGCCAGTGTGGTGGGTGGGAAGGCAGGGTGAAGACCGGGGTGATGTGGCCTGGAAAAGTCCTCTACACCTGATTCTGAGTGGTGCCTTAGCAAACTTCTCATAGATATGGAATAAGTAATGAGGTTTCATCTTCAGCTTTGTATTCTCATTGACAATTCTCAGTGCAATAAGAAAATTCTACATAATATCTGTTATACTAATGAACACTTGCAAATTGTATGTTATAATTTTATTTTCTGCACTTAAAATTTTTTTCTGTTTTTCGTTTTTTTTCAGATCTTTACTTTTTATTTGCAGATTTTGAGAAAAGCATAAAACTTGTTCTTCTAGATTCCTGATATAATATTTTACGGTGCTAATTATGTTCTGTACTATTCTAGTAAAATATTAATCTTTTATAGTTGTTTCTCTTTTCTTGGTCCTATTTTGTATAACTCTGTTCTCCATTGTGTCACCTTGTCATCTTTTCACCTTGCAGTTTGCCTTTGTAGTTGTAAAAAGAAGACTGATGGAAAATACATATTTTAAATGGATAACATATACAATTAATCAAAAAATTTTGAAGTACTGAAAAATACATAGGGTAAATTCTTCCTTTACCCTTGCTTTTATGTCACTGAGTTAACATTGTTATATTTTAGACATAACAGGAAAATTTTAAAAATATTTTTTAAAAAATATAATTCACAAAATTTTAGACTATCATACGATGTTTTATTCATGTCAATGTTTCCCTTAATAAAATATCTTGGAGATCCTTCCTTATAAGTACACAATATAATTTTAAATTTATTCTCTGCCTATATCCCATAATATACTGTAATAAATTGAATCAGCTTTACACTTGTAGATAACAAAGATTATGTAAATTTTTTATTTTGTTAGATACTCTTAAATCACCCTCAATTAAAGTTGCCATTCTTGGATTTGACAAGACTGGCAAATCAGCAAAATGATGACTCAAAAAATTATTTTAGCATACTTTAATCACAATGGTATATACACACATATGTATGTTCTCTGAACAATAACAAACACAAACATTTTTGGAGGCAACCATTAAAAACACAATCTATAAGCTATAAAACTAATTCAAATAGATGAGATGTGATACTTATAACACAAATCATAAAAACATGTACTTTCCCCCTTAGCTGAAGTCATTATAATGTTTTATAAAGAGAAAAGGACAGTGTGTGTGAGAGAGAAACAGAGAGAATCAATTTTTACTGAGTTTTTCACATGGCTTTTGTTGCTCTGACACTTAGTTGTGTATGCAATGCTGGGGTTTGAACCCGTGTACTCCTGCATGCCAGGCATGCACCATAACCATTGAGCCACTGTTCCAGCCCTGAAGTCATTAAAATTTAAACACAAGGTTATTTAATGTTCATAGATATCGACCTATACACTGATATAATATAAATTAAAATCACATCATTTGGGTACTGAATAACATTTTCCTAAAACTTATTATTAAAAAACAAAGACCAAGATTTACAAAAGGGTTGAGATAATAAAAATAGCTAGGTGATTTTAGGGGTTAATTTCATATCGCTGGGCCTGCATTATGTATATACATATATGAATATAAAATTTATTATTGTGCTTTGGTTCTTAAGTGTCCACCAAAAGCTCAAGTGTTCAAGACTTGGTCTCCACTTGATGGATCTAATGGGAGGTAGTGATATCTTTTGGAGGAGTGGCCTGAAGAGGTTAAGTGATTGATCATTCATGGAGTACCCTTGAGGCAGATGTTGAAACATCAGCCTTTCAATGCTTCCTCTTTACTCCCTGGACACGATGTGGTAAATAGCCATCTCTGCCACACGCTTTTTTAAAAAAATTATTTAAGAAATTTACTTATTGTACAATCAAAATGTATATAAAGTAACAATATGATCCGCCCTTATTCTCACTCCCTCTCCTCTCCCCTACCTGTCCTCTCACCCTTCCACCCAGATACATATCTATGATTGCCCTAGATTATGTGCTGCTATGCCTTTGTTGGGTCTAATAGATGAGTTTGACTACCTTTCACAAAGGTCTGAGTTTAGCTCCAGCCTCCACACATGAGTGAAAGCATTTGACCCTTGACTCTCCTGGTTTGGCTAACTTCAGTCAACATGATTTCTTCCATAGCCATCCATTTACCTACAAAGGCTGCAATATCATTGTTTCTAATTGCTGAGTATAAGTCCATGGTATATGTATACCATAGTTTTTAGATCCATTCATCCAGTGACGGGTGTCTGGGTTGGTTCCATAATTTAGCTATTGTAAGTTGAACTGCTATGAACATAGCTTTTGCTGTATCATTGTAATGTGCTGATTCTAACTCTACTGGAAAAATATCCAGAAGAGGGATAGCTGAATCATATGTGGTTCCATCCCTAATTTTTTTGAGGATTCTCCACACTGTTTTCCAGAGTGACTGTACCAGCCTGCAGTTCCACCAACCGTGTGCTAGTGCTCCTATCTGCCTGCAACCCCTCCAGCATCTGTTATTGTTTATATCTTCGTTTTTGCCAGTCTCTCTGAAGTCAAGTGAAATCTTACTGTAGTTTTGGTATGCATTTCTCTGATTCCTAGTGATGTAGAGCACTTTCTCATGTGTTCATTGGATAGCCACATGGTGTTGGCCTGGCTATTCCGGCTCACCACAGAACAAAAGACAATGGGGCCAAGCGGCCAGGGACTGAAACCTCTGAAAACATGACCTTAAAATATATCTTTCTTCCCTCCAAACTGATCATCCTGGGGGTTTTTTCAGAGAGATGAAAAACTAACACTTTTATACCTTTCAGGTGTGAAGGTTGATATTTTTCATTTTGGCTTTATTTTTCTGTACTATTCAAATATACTTTTCTGATCTATAACGGAAGGAAACACTGTGAACAATTTCTAGAATCATTTCCAATACCTGGCAAACACTCATCCAGTAAATTTTCTCAGAACCCACACCCTGATTTTTTCCTGCACCAAATGCTTCAAGAGCTGGTCTTCTGTACGAGTCCATCATTTTTAAATCCTCAACTCCAGGAAGCTTTCTTTGCTGGCTCAGGATTATTTACCTCCAAGATTTATTGATAGAAATTTCCTCTCCAAAATCGATTTTCCTTACAACATTTTATATCACTGTTTTCTGTGAATCCTGCATAGATATAAAAATATAAATATTACTGCATATGAAAAAGGTGATATATAATGTACTTTACATAGTCTAACCCAAATAGCTCCACAAAACAGACACCTGACACTTCTGAAAGGTACAGACATGAGTCTCTGAGCCGTGTAGCCAACAGGGAAAGAATTAATGCTGTTATAATATTATATCTGGAAAAGAATCATCAAATCATAAGCAAACCATCTACTTTTTTTAAGAGAGAGGGACAGTGAGAGAAAGACAGAAGCAATTTTTATTTAGTTTTTCATGTGACTTTCATTCACCTGACACTTTGTTTTGTATGTCGTGCTGGGGTTTGAACTCACATACTTGTGCATGCAAGGCAGGTGCCATAAACACCAAGCCACCGCTCCACCCCACAGTCCATCTACTTAATCACTTAGTCCTTTCTATTATTGTCATAGTCTAAAAATTCATTTTAGATTCTGGATCTATGTGTACTGTGAATTCTAATTTTAAAAAATTTTACTGGATTCACATCTTTGGCTTGCTGTTATTAACATTTCAGTGGAAAGTTGTGTGAAATTATGCCAGAGAATTAAAGAATGTCCTATAGCAGAGCCTTTATGAAAATTCTGTTACATTTTCATATATCTACACAATGTTTGAAAAACTACACAAATTACAAAGAAATCATCATATTTTAATTTGAATACTTAGGATAATTTTTAATGTCATAGATATATGTCATATCTGTCAGTACATTGTAACTGCCTCTTTCCATAGTAAACATGTCCAATAAATCTTTCATAAAAATTTTTTCTTGTTTTTCATGTTTTCTCCTGTATACCACCTATAGTCAATTCCTATTTCTGATAAAGACATTCACTCTCTTTACACATATACGTAAATGTAGAGAAAGGGTTTAAGTATTTTACATTCTTACTACTATACCTAGGGTAAAACTACCATCATCTTTGCATATTTATTTATTTTAGCCATACATTTTATTTCCTTCATCTGTCCTTTAATTTTTATTTGTTTATAAAGCTTCAAATTCAATATGAAGTAGATGCAGAAAGTTATATAAAATAGCTACAGTTCAAATATTATTATGCATAGAAGAAATGGGGATCAATTTGAAATTTAAAGGGCAAAGCTTGAAGGCAGAGCTTTTGCTTGAGCTTTTTTTAAATAGATAATAAGTCCAGTGGTTAAATCTACCTCTCTTCTTATATTGACTTTGAAAAAATAGTAAATATGTAATTGATGAGATTTACCTTGTGCATATTCTGGTGTGCATTAGTTAGCTATTCTAGGAATTTTGTAAAACAAAGCAGATTTTTGTCTTCCTAACTTTTGAGAAGGAAAACTCAGATTTAATACTGCACATATTTTAATTTTATGTAAGAAAAAATATTCTGGAGAAAGAGCATATGGCTACCTTATAATGCAGACTATCTGGCACAACTTTAAAGGAATTCTCAAGATGCATAATGAATTCAAGCAATATCCTAAGCTTAGGAACCGTGAATATTCTTGGTACTTTTATAAATAGAAAGTCAGATGGTAGAATAACATAAAATTAAATTATTAGTCCTTTAAAAGAATTCACTTATTTAGTCATTTTAGTTGACATTACTTTTGAAAATTATCTTGCCAGAATGAAGACATCAGAAAGGAAAGTGTAAGAAATAAATAAGACGGGTATATGAAATTAAAACTATAACTAATCACTTAGTGTTAAAATATTTTTCCTTATAATTTATATTTTAATTTACTTATAACAAAGGTAAAGAGAAGATATAATTTTGGTATTCTCTACCATCTTTTACAATATTCAATTTATGATCTATATATTGGAACAATACTTTTATTAATTTGGGCTCAATCTATTTAATCTACTTGTTTCCATAAAAAGGGCACATTTCCTCCCATATATTAAGTATTTCTATGTTATACTTAAAATAACTGTATAATCCTGATGGCAGGAGCAACGTCAAGATAGTTTTACAATTTAATTGTTTAATACTAGTCCAAGAAATTTATTTTAGAAGACCTGCCAACTTTTTCTTTTTTTTTTCCTTTTATATATCTAATAATACTATCTTTTTATGGTGTTCTGTATAATTCTCATCCCTCAGCTAATTCTTATGGAGTTTTATGTGTTCTCTTTTCATCTCATGATCATTTTTATTTAAGTAAGAGGCTCAGTTTCGGTGCCTATGTTACAGTTAGTATGGCAATTCCTTTTGATATAATTTCTGAGCCAGTCATCATTCATTTATAGTGAGAAGCATCCCAGATCTAAAGATACAGTCCTTGTAGTTAACTATTAAAATCTATTTGAAAATCGGAGTGAGGCTTTCATTCCTGATGCCTCTTTCTTAGAAAATCCTCAGGTTGCACCTTGAAGTTACTGATCGTCAGTGCTAAATCTCTGGACGGCATAAATGCTCACAAGCATTTAGTTTGCATTTGCTCTGAAGTGAGGGAGTGCATCTTCCTTGCACTTGAAGAAGCCTTCAGTGTCCTGTGAACTGGGACACTCGGGGTGTTGTACGCACCCTATCCTATTCTTCTCTCTGCATAAATATTCCTGAGCTCTATAAAGAATCACAGTGAGCATCATCAACTTTAGTTTCTTTACTGATCATTTTGGCCAATATGTTAAGTCCATCTGCAGTCAAAAACCTATAACCATTATAAATATTCCTACACCATAATTATAAAAAGTTTACAAACTGTGTTATACAGGAGATGGAAATGTTAAGAATGAGAACGGAGATTCACAACAGCAGGAAGCTACCACCATCCTCAACGCCAGCCGGGTCACTCCAAGCAACGTGTCCCTAGGTATAAGGTAAGACATTTATTTACTCTTGTTGGCCAGGGTATTTCAGGAGCCTAGGAGTGTGCTACAACGATGTCCGGCCTCAGAACACCCTGTAACATCACATTCATTTTCCAGAAACTTGCTGCATTTCAAAAGTGTTTTCCTATTGTCCCCTTTCCCTGCTGGTTCCTTAATATGAACTTAGGTTTGTACAGATGACACTCAGATTGTTTTGGTTTTGTCTCTCTCCAAAACAGTGGAGCAAATGATTGTTACAGCTGGGTGACTGGCTTATAATTAGAGCCCATGGCAGCACGGGAGGACAGATTCCTTAATATGTGAATGCAATTAAATTGCCATATATTCCCCATAGAAAAGTGTCATTCTTGTAGGGAGAAATAATCTAGGACAGAAATAATAATAATAAAAATAATAAATAAACTAGGACAGAAACTCCCCCAAACAAGGCAAGTCCGGAGCTTTGTCTTTCCCTGGGCAAGGAGAGGAACCTGCCTGCTTGGTGAGTTCCTCATCTCCCATTTCCATCTCATCTTCTCCCATGGAGGGGCTGAGTCTATGGTACAGCTTCCTCCTACTCAGAATAAACCTCTGAGTGTCCTATAAAATTCAAATGGTCACAAATGGATTCCCTTGCTTCAATCTAAATCCTCTTTCAAATGTCACTTCCACTGAGATGCATCAGAAAATACCCCTTAAAAGAACTGCAGACTTCCCACACACCTTTGCCCAAATATCACTGACTAACTACAGATTTTTTTTTAAATTCAGGCTTTATAAGTTCCCAACACCACAGACATCTAATATGTATTATTTATTTTCTGCTTCTACCCATTTTAATGTAAGCTACACTAAAGCAAAGAAATCTTGGTCTATTTCCCTTCCTGGGTTATTTCTGGCACCAGAGCCTAATGCATGGTAGGGATGTGGTATATTTTTGTTAAATAACCCATAGAAAAATGGAAAGAAGAAAAAAGAGATTGAGAGAGAAGGAAGAAATAAATAAAGAAAATACGGAGGAAACAAGGTCGGTAAATAAAAACCCTTATTCTAATATGATAGTCATCTTCGGAAAGCATACTAACTTTTGACAGATTGCTATTTTAGCAAATTTAATATAAAATCCCCACAGTTTGTCTCAATGTGACTGCCCAGGCTCTAGAGGAATGTCCATATTTAGACTGTTGAGGGATTTGCTTTTTCTTTTTATATGTTTGGAGGAAGACATCTGAAAGTCAAATGCCCATTCCAGTTCTAAATAATATCTTGGGGATCTCAGTGAAATTACTTTTGCTAACAAACTTAGATAATGCTGTTCTTTCCAAAGCAGTTTGCAGTGATATACTAAGTTAGGTCTTTTTACAATCTACTGAGATTTCTTATATCAGTATGAGACCCCATAATCATAAATGATGCTCAGACATTTGATTGACAAGAATGTGATGATGACTTCCAGAACTGCATTCTCCAATACTAGATAGTCTGAAGTACAGATTTGTTTTCATCATTTAAGGATACATTCTATAGCCATGTCATGGTCACAGGATCTCAGGCCTGTGGGATGGACCCTGTCATCATTGCAGACTCCACACTGTTCTTCCACCCACCCACTCCACTAGGCCCAGGATCTCCCTCTCTTCCTCACTGTTGATGCAGTGTCTGGGGATGGGAGTGTAGCTCAGCAGTGGAGCACTTTCTTAGAATGCAGGGAGCCCTGGATTCCATCCTTGGCACTACTAAATAAATAGATAAAAGAATGCTGGCTCAAGCAGCACCTGTCCCAGGGAGTAGGCTACATGGACAACTGCCTGGTTATTCCCTAAACACCTTTGTTTTCTCCCTGTACAAAGCTAATGGATATACGGGGTGGAGGACTTGTTATGGTAAGTAGAATTTGATTTTTAGCAAATTTTTGAGCTTTTGTATCTCTTGGTGTCATCATGTATGAATTGGGGAATTAAAATAATGACATTCATTCATAGGTTTGTTAGGAGGGCTAGAGAATATTACACACATATGACTTGTAAAACTACTTCCCAAGCAAGTTAAAATTATTCTGTGAATTATCATTATTGTTTATTTTTTAAAGAGAGAGAGACAGTGAAAGACAGAAAGAAAAAGAGAATCAGTCTTATTTAGCTTTGCATTTGGCCTTTGTTACTCCCACATTCTGCTGTGTACGTGGAGCTGGGGTTTGAAATTGCATCCCTGTGCATGGCAAGCACCGAAGCTGCTCAGCCACTCCTCCAGCCCTCTTTATTGTTATTACTAAGTTTAGAATATAAAAATCTTTGCTTAAAATTCCCTCATTAGTATAGGATGAAATCCTTAATGGAACCATGATTAGGTTGCCAGGATAAAATAGAGGAAATAGTTGAATTTCAGGTAAAAATTAATATTATTTTGAATATATGTATACTCCAACACTTCATGGGACATACTTACACCCAGGTTTATCTATTGCTTGTCTAAAACTCAAGTTTCATTAGACACCCTGTCTTTCATTTCCTAAATGGAGCAACCTTAACATGATAACATTAACCGCCAATCTCTTGCTACTTCTTGGTCACTCCTGTCTTGGGGTCACCCTCTCTTTGTTCCTTCACCAAGATCCTTATATGTTGCAAGCCTAACCAACTTGCTAAAAACACTGTCAGAAACAGTACTTTTGTCTGGGCTTTGGCTGTAACTAAACATTTGAGCAAATTTTTAAAATAGGCCATTTGGGCTTCCTGGCTGCCACAAGTCCCCAAAGCATGGACTTATGAAGATTGGCCACGGCTTGAAATCACAGCAAGGGAAAAAGCAGGCACACAAAAAATAATTTATTATATACTTTCATTTTTCTCCACATTTATAACTTTCAGGTGTCACTATTCTATCATTTTCTCTAACCAAAGATAGTAGTACCTTAAAATTTCATACATATTTTAAGAGTGACATGGATAGAATATGCAGACTTGACATATGTATTATTGAGAGATCATAAGTTATCTTTAGAAAATACTTGTAACTAAAAGAACATGGTTAAAGTAGAAGGCATCTGTTTTTGATATTTTTAAATGTACTATATAAAATGACTGTAGCATACCACATATTAAGCAAATACCCATAGAAGATAGATATTCATTTCATGTATAGTGTACCCTGTGAATACACTATAGCTTATAATACATATAGATTACTAGATATCAGTTAAATAATAAATGCTTTACATTAGTCATCTGCAGTACAAATCATGTTTTTCTCAAATTGATTATAAAATACTAATATCTGCTATCTGAAAATTAATTAATGCGAATAATTAAAAAATGTTTACAGAAACTTCTTCAAAAGTAGTGGAAAAACAATGTACAATGAAATCTTCCCAATGATTCTATGTGTTTTGCCCATCTTGCAATTCATAAGTCCTCCATGAGCATCTAAACAAGAAATTCAATTTTCTGACAGTGTAGAAAATTTCTTCTTGTCCTCTATGACTCAGCTTAGAATATTTCCCTTTGTGAAGTATCCTTATGCATCTGGGACTACCAGGGTCCCCACTGCAAAATTGTTGATTATACTATAATTCATATATATATCTGGTGATGTTGAATTTTATTTTTCAATCAAACTCTTTTTTGATTCAATTCTCCATTTCATGAAGACTGAAAATTATTTATAGGTTGATAAGAAATCTTCCTTTCTCTATTCTTTGGGACTGAAACTTACCTGTTCAGGAACAATTTTCTGAAGTACCTATTTTCCTATGCTTCTAAGATTGAGATTTCTAAGTTCATTGCACAGAAAATAGTAGCTAACACTTCCGGAATGTTTTCAACATGGTAGGTAACTGTTGTAGGCATTTTTTTTATTATAAAGATTGTATCACTGAGTCCTCACAACATCTTCATTATGTATAGGTACTATTAACAGCTAAAATGAAAATACTGACATAAAAGTCTTTTAAGCTAGATGCTAAAGGTCACACAGCTGATAACTGGTGGAACCAAAATTTGATCCGAAGGAATCTGGCATTGATGTCTGTGTTATCAGCCTTTGCAGTGTGACCCTCTTTGAGTGCCATTCAGGCCTGATAGCTATTCCTCCTCACTTAATGGAAACTTAAGTCTATGGAAATTCTCCCATTTTCATGATATTCTAACTTCAGCTACTTCTCTCTTAGGCCATGCCTAGAACATTGCTCTGAGAATTGGGATATAGTGAGCTCTATGACCCCACAAACTTCGTTGAAATTCACTTTTTCCCTGAAGCTGTTCTTAGGGTAGATCTCAGTCTATCTCATAAATGCTTCCATCTCACATCTTCTGGTTCTTATAACTACAGAATTAGAACATGATCAATCTTTAAATCCTTTGCTCTGGATCTATATTGAAGCTGGAGGTGTTTGGCATTCTTGTTGTTGATGCAGTCAAACACATTGGATTCAGAAGAAAAATTTAGGAAGTGACGAGTAGGTGTGCAGGTTATTTCCTTTCTCGCATAGTAGCAGCCTTTTGTTGAAGAAAAGGTTAGAAACTTCCATGGTTTCTGAAATAAGGCATTAGGAAAGTAGAAAAAGTAGTAACAAAGGGGACCAACATATTAATACCAACATTTGTTGTTCTTGAATTGCGTAATTGATTAGGACTATCTTCTACTTACAGAGAGCAAAATCTACATCTTATTTAATATTTAATTGGTAGAACCAGAAGAGTGACCCCCAAAATAAATATCAGTTGACTAAATGGAATGGTTCATGATGATATCTTCATGATTATATAACTGAAATTACTACAGAAAACTTTCTATTCCACTTTAAGTGGTAAGATACACACACACTTCTATTCTTTCTCATTCCCTTTAAATCAGACTGTCTCTTCTTTAACCATGTGTTCATTTGATTCCTCCAGGTATATGGATACTGTCAACTAGACAAATGGTCTCTGTTAAGTAGTCTTTAACTTAAATCTGTGAATTCAGGCAAATTCATGTTTTTGCCCCCACCTACATCTGCCTTTCAATGGCCATAAATGGCAACTACTATCTGTAGACAGTGCTAAGCTGGGGAATCCATTCTGGAAAGTTCCAAGTTTCTCACTCTTAGATTCTAGAGCACTCAGCATGTAATTTAAAAATCATAGAATTGGAAGTTATGAAAAGGACCTTTGAAAGAGCAAGGATTTACTTTTACATATACATGTGTTCTCCACCTATTTAATGAAGGACAGTAAAAATGTAGTACTTTTATTTCATTTAGCTTTTATGTTAGGAATGAATAATTTTGCCTCAGTCATCAAAAATGAATTATTGTTCCTCAGTTGTGACACATAATTTAGGAGTATACAAAGTCCTATGACAGAACCCTTAAACTTGACCTACTCACAGGGTAGGACAGAAATGAAAGATAATTCTTTCTAACTACTTTCATAAATACACATTCTAAAAAATAAGAGCCAGGATCCTCTCTCAATTTCAAATGGAAAGGTAATCCTCACTGTGGTAGTATTGAGAGGTCATGAGAGGTCAAAATTCCAGGAAAGTGATTAATCCATGACAGCTCCTATTTCTTGAATGGGATTAGTGCTACGTCTCTATGAATGAACTTGAAGTGAACGTCCTGGCCTTTTCACCAAGAGAGGAGACAGCAAAAGGCTCCTTCTGTGGAGTGCACAGAAACCTCTTTCCAGAAACCATATTTACCAGGGCCTACATCTGGGGTTTCCCAGACTCCAGAACTACAACTCGTGAAGTTCTATTGCTAAAAAATTATCCAATCAAAATTCTTTTGTTACAGCAGGCCAAACAGATGGAGGCATTACAATACTTCAGATTTCTTAACCTACATTTAATTTTGATATATATTCTTTGTTACTTAATAAGGCAAATGGGTTTTGATAATGTTTTCCTCTATCACTTATTCAAAACTTGTGTTTTATCAAATTTTCATCTTCACAGCTCTTAATGAGTAATGCTATATAATGTTAAGGAGTGTTCAAATTTAAGAAAAATCGAGGTCCTTTCATATGTCATATACAATGTGAAGCATTTTAAAAAATTTTTACTCAATGGCAAATCAAGTACTGCTTTGCATTTTTGATAGTTCCTGCACAGTTCATTTGCAGTGTTCCCATAACAGTATTTTATATAGTTGTACTCCAGTTGTGTCAGAATTTCATGTAAAATTTGGGGAAAATTTAAATCTTTTCTCCAATATATTTATGTAGCTCCCTCATTTCTTTATTTACATTATCAAATACTACAAGAGCTCTTTTGTTAAATCTTTAAAAATCTTTATCTCTTTCTCTTCCTGAATGATTATTTTGACCTGACTTTTTATATTCTCTTTAGATGTTCTAATGTTTTAAACATATTGTTACCTCTCTTTATCACTTTATATTGCAGTTTACAAATCTTTTTATTGATCCTATGATCGATAATCTTAAAAATTGACTCCAAGTTACTCTTTGTAAGAAATAGTCAGGAATCTATACTTTCCCACAACTATTTTAAGATATTTCAAAATATTTTTTACTATAGCACAGTTTTGTTCAAATTTTCTTTAGGCAATGAACAAAAGCATCACCCTACAAGGGCAAGTATAATGGAGAGTGATTGTGATCGAAACACACCATACTTTAATTTGCTTATGTAAATTTTTAACTATGCACACTTTATAAAACTGAAGACCATGAGAGAACACTTAAATTCCTTTCTAAGGTCTTAAGGGGGCCTTCATAGATGAGGAGACAGAAATGTAGACCTTATTATCTTGAAATTGTGACATTTTGTATTTTCTTACCATACCCTATTCCTTATTTTGTATGACATCTCTTTCTCCTGTGACATCTGGATTCCAAATGCCCATCACAGCTCAGCGCAGTAAACACTGCTGGTAACTTTGGTCTTTTCTCATGGCATAACTCTAATATTCATAGAGGCAGGAATTTGCCTACTTCAGAGCACTCACTTTAAATCCCTGCCAGCTTGCACTGGTCAAATGTGGTGATGGCTATGTAAACAGAAGTCATATGAATTTTCACAACTGCTCTTTGTAAAGGGACACATCTAGTGGTTTGTATGTTTGGTGTTTTGTTCATTGCTGCCTTAAGATGCAGCTTCATGTTCAGTTCCTCTTGTTGGAAGATCATTATTCATCCATGGAATCAGATCCTTTGATGTTTCTGGTCCCTACTGCAGGGGATGCCCTGAAACACAGTAAATAGATGGACCACAGATCCAGATAGTTATGAAATTCCCAGTTGTGACTTTCACATTCCAAATTACTCTTAGGCCAACTAATTTATCTTAATACTTTCTCTTCAATCTCCAGTACATTTTCTTGATGTGCAGTAAAGTCTGTGAAAACCCTGGAACCAAGCTTTGCTTTCCCAAATGTATTCTCCTTCTCTGAGTAACTGTTTAGCTCTCAGAGTTAGAGGGGGACTGGAGTGCATCCACCCTGTCCTTTTGGATTATCATCTTTCAGATTCGTTCAAGTGTTCCATTTTTCAAGATGGACTCCTCATTTTAACAATGGGATTTTTATTCTCTTGGCACTTTATCAGTATTTTTTTTTTGGTTATCAAAGAAATTCATCAAAATAAAAAGATAACCTATTTCTGTAATATTAGACTTAATTGTCTCAAGTTCTTTGAGAAATTTTATTTAACTGAATATGCAATTTATTAGGAGGTAAAAGCAAATATATTGTCTAAACTCACTATGTTGATGAAATGAATATGACAAGGTAAAGAGACAGTACACCTTCATGATGAAATCTTATGGAGTCTTATAAAAGTCTGATTTTTCGTGTTTTAACGGGGATATCAATGTTACCCTAACTTGCTTTAAAGATTAAATGAAGTAACAGCTGAAGAATGTTTAATAAATAGTCCAGACTTTTAAAAACATCAAATGCATTTTTAATGTAATGTTTATAAGTGCATGTAAAACAAAGAAAAAATGAGAAGGAAATTATGTGTGTTTTTGTCTTTTTGTGAAAGAAATCATCAGGGGACTGGAACAGTGGCTCAGTAGCATCAGGCTAGCCTGGAATGCATGAGGACCTGGGTTCAAACCCCAGCACCACATACACAACTAAATGTGGTGTGGGAGAAACAAAACCCAGATGAATAAATAAAATTGTTTCTCTCTCTCAGAAAAAAATCTAAGAAAAGAGGCCATCAGAGACCATCAGAGCAAAATGCCCAGAGAAAAAGTAATTTATGTTATGTTTATCATTCATGATTCTTCATTTTGTCCTAATTCTTTGTTAAATCCAACAATACTACTGCTTAGGGAATTATGAAAACAGATTACTGTAGGGGCATTCAATTTTTTTTGAATACTTGTTTGGTTTGAATATCCATTTGTTCTACAGCCTTATTCACAAATAATTTCTTTTACACCACTGAATAATGTCCCATGAACGAAGTTTCATAATTTTATTTTAAATATTTCTGAAATTTGCAGAATTTCATTCTTGCACATTTCTTTATGAAAGGAACTAGACTTTATATTAATATATTATTTGTATATTATGTGTACATGACAGATTCCTCTGACTGCTTGTCTTTATTATTTCAAGAATGCTATTTAGCATATTTTTATTCAAATGGTAATTTACATAGTGAATATTTGAATATTTTTGAAAACAAAGATGAATCCCTGAGTTAGATTTTTTGCAATGATAATTACATATGCACATCATTTGAGTCACTATGCCTTTTTCTTTCTTTTTTTCATTCTTTCCTTTTCTTTCTTTCTTTCTTTTTTTTTTTTTTTTGAGGGGGCATCAGGGATTGAACCCAGTGACTCTACCACTAACCAATATCCTCTGCTGTTTTCATTCTTTAAGACAGAGTCTCAATGCCCTGCAGAGTTGTCCTTCCAACTTGCCTTACTCCTCCTGTCTAAGCCTCCCATGAAGCTAAGATTCCAGGAATGTGCCACCACACACAGACACTATGCCCATTTCTGTGACAACTATGAATACAGATTAAAAATAAAAGTTTTAAACTCTTTTAGAGGGTGTATATGATATTTCTCTATACCTCTAGCACTTGGAAGTTTACTACTAAAGCTAGTGCTAAATTTTTATAACTTTGAGAAAACCTACAGTACATCAAGTTTATATGTTATTTCTTGGACCAATAA
Source organism: Aplodontia rufa (assembly GCA_004027875.1). Taxonomy (NCBI): domain Eukaryota; kingdom Metazoa; phylum Chordata; class Mammalia; order Rodentia; family Aplodontiidae; genus Aplodontia; species Aplodontia rufa. The sequence goes on along the minus strand of PVKS010007858.1, from coordinate 14,457 downwards.
AAAGTATAGGAGCAAAAGAACAATATACTTCCCTATTTACAATTTACATCAGGAATTTTAAGATGGATTTTTCACAAGAGTGTAGACACTTTCTTTTTGAAATTAGGAACTTTAAATTGTATTTAATTAATCAAACTTGATAATTTGAAGAATTACGTATACTTTATTTTGAAATATGCCACTCTTTCATGTATTTTTTCACTAACAAACACTTAAGAAAATGCTATCAAGGGAAAATGTATTTGTATTTAATGCTCACTTATGCACTTTCCTTAAATTGATAGTTTAATGTTCAATTCCAATTTGAATAGTGTAGTCCAAAATATTGTTATAAAGTAATGCACATGATATTTTCATTAAAATTTTTGCAAAATTAAAAATTTACATCTAAGGATATAAGTTAAATTCTAACTACAATTAATTTCTAAAATTTATTTTATAAAATTAAAATGCATTGTATGCCGCATTACTAATAGCCTCAAGTTTTTAGGTACTTCTTAGCAATATAAGTTTAATATTCTTACACATAATATAAATAATATAAATTTTATGTTAATGGTGCTACATTAAATATGTATGTATTTTTCATTCTGTTTATTATGAGCTTGTTATGTTTTAAAAAGTGTGAAATACTATTTGGTGCTTATTTTATCTTCCATTTCTCATTTTGAATAGAAAGATATGTTTTGAATCTTCAGTAACTCATTGGCCATTTATTAGTTTTTGGAATTTTATCATTGAACATATCTAATTTTATTTCTGATACAATATTTTTCATTTTCCTGAAAATACTCCAGAGTACAGAGGGAACATATTTTTAATGTGCTGGACAGAAAAGCTTTGCAGAGTCAATGGCCTAATAATATTATTCCTTAACTTTATACCAGTGGGCTGCACCATTTGCATAATATATTTTATATAGTTATAACAATCAAACTATTTCACTCAACCAATAAATACAATGAAATTATATTTGAATGTGGAGATATCTAAAATTGGAATAAAGTATTAACTTAATCCTCAGATCCCAGCACAGAGAGAAACTAAGCTATTTCTACACAAGCAGATTGAAGAGATGAAGCAATTACTGGATGGATTCAGGCTAAAGAAATTACCCTGTCATCTCTTTAGAAGTGACAAAAAGAGCTGAAGCCTGAAATTAGATAGTTTGTTTACCTTGATCAAATACACTAACACCTTGCTCAAATAAAATCACTTTTACTTACAATGAAGAGTTAAAAACTCTTCATTGAAAATATTCATTGTTGAGTAAAATTGACTTAGAATTTGGAAATGTTTGCTAAGTACACACTATTTCTAGCATAACTAAGTAAAGTTATATTAAATTATGAGCTGTGAGCTTATAAGTAGTGTAATAAAATAATGAGCTTGTTTGCATTTATAATTATTTAAAAACATTTACATTTCAAAAATTTAATCTGATTTTCAGAGCAAAGTTTGAAACAAACTATAAAGGAGAAGCAGGGGATGCAGGTACTATTCGTATTTTTGCCTTTCACCCTTGCACGCTCACTCTGGGGCCTCTTTTCCCACATGCTGGCCATCCCATTTTTAGGTGTCAGCCACAGGAACCATTGTTGTTCCACAGTATCCTTTTCTGCTATAAATGTTTGTTCTGCTTCTTCAATGAGGAATATTCTCCTCATCTGCCCTTTACCTATCTCAGCTATCACATTGCTCTTTTTTTAGATCAAATTTCTTCCCAGATGTTATTACTCACCTCGTATCATTATTAGCTATTACAAAAGAGATACTATTAAGTTCCTAGAGAACCTGAATTCCCTATATAATCTATACTGTAGTTGTCTTTTTTTTTCCAGAAATGATTAGAAGCAATGAGCCCACAAATTTCTAATCTGTAATTTCATTTACAGCAAGAAACACAACCAATCAGTCCAAAACATGAATACACAGTACTTGGTGTAGAGCTCACAAAGATAAGTACTTGTTATTTGTTATTGAAATGCAGAGGGACATTTGAAAATATATGTGAAATGTATTGTTTAATTTAATGTAATGGTGATAAAAGTTTTATAGGAAATAAAAAAACACTTATATTTTACAACTAAAAATGACAGGTCAGCTGAGCATAATGGTGCATGCCTGTGATCCTAGTGACCCAGGAGGCAGAGGCAGGAGGATCACAAGTTCAAAGCCAGATTCAGCAACATAGTAAGACCCGATGTCAAAATGAAAGATAAAGGATTGGGGATGTGAAGAAGAATAATCATGATAGGTATTCCATTCCTTTTCCAGATATTTGTCCAGATGAATGAAATAGATACTTGAAACCAACTTTTTTGAGATGGTTAAAGGACTTTCAAAAAGATATTGTCAAATGAACACATGCTCATTTGATCTTTTCAAGTAATTTTGCAACTATTAAAATGTAACCAAAGAATCAGCAAAGTAACATCTCTACCTTGCTACTAAATTTATCTTTTTACTAAACATTGCTTCCAGGCTCATGCTCCTTTCAGTTACATTGATTCTCTAGAAAATTACCTTACTGTTGTTGAACCAGTTCATCCAATTCACCCTTTAACCAAATACTCTGATCATGTCTGGGATTCTGATCAATGGAGATTGGCATGATGAGTAACCACTACCCTGAGTCCACAGGACTAAGAGATGCAGTTCTTAAGCACAAACACCAACACCTAAGCCTGGGGAGGCTTCCTCCACCTGAGGCTGTCTCAGAAGTGCAGGGATATATTCTCCATTTCATGTCTTTTATGTTTCTGGACATTTCGTGTCAATCATCTCCTCCTGATCAGCCCTATGCTTTTGTGTTTTCCCCTTTATCTTCATTTTTTTCTTTAAAGAGAGAGAAAGACAGAGAAAGAGAAAGAGAGAGAGCTAGAGAGAATCAATTTTTATTTAGTTTTTCATGTGGCTCAGACACTTCATTGTGTACCTGGTGCTGGAGTTATAACCTACGTCCTCATGCATGCCAGGCAAGCACTGTAACTGCTGAGTCACGACTCCAACCCTCCCGCCTTGTCTTTATCACTTTCTTTCGCTAACATTCCTTCAAAGTAGTAGCTCACAAATCTTATTTATAGCAACCAAAATTCTCAGTGTTGTGAGCTTGTCTTCTATAAGTAAAACGTTGTGTACTAGAATATTATAAACACAAAACCATAGTTGCAAAGGCATATTTTGGGCATAAAGTTATCATGTGGCACATTTCATTTGTACAATAGGTTCAGCAGAATGCCTTTCTCTGTAAAAGTAATAGTGTAGGTATAATAATTGTTGGTGCATAGGGACTTTGAGTAAGTATTGATATGAGTAGATTTAGCTTTGAGAACTTGATGGAATAGGTATGATTTTACTGTAGATGTAGATGTTTAGTACGCAAAGGCAGAGAAAGTGGTACGATCCAATTTGGGAAGCACAGAGGTGCTCTGTGTGGGAAACAAGCCCGGCACAGGGACCTTTGCTTGACAAGAGATGCTAACTGAGGTCCTCCAGAAGTCTTTGTTCCTTACCATGTTGTGTTTAGGAAGGATCCTGTCCAACTCTGCCATTTTAACAGGCTAATCTGCCTCTAAATCCCACTCCCCCACATAAAGGAATTTCGCGTTCCCAAGAGGACAAGGGGAGCCCTGCTGTTAATACCATGGACTTCTTCTTGACAACCATAGCTCTGACTCATTTTTTTAAGCAAGATGTTGTTTTTTTATTACAGTTTAACAAATTGAAGTGGTTGTTGCTACATTTCCATACATGCACACATCATATATCACCCCATTACCCTCCCTTCTCCCCACCCCCACCCCTACACGTGAGGTTGCCCCCAGTTTGAATGTTAATCGGTGTTTGATAAATCTGTTGTCTAAAACTCCACTTCTGTCATTCTTTCCTATATTGTATTCTAGCTTTCACCTATGAGAGAAAACATTCGGCCCTTGAGTTTCTGGGTTTGGCTAATTTCATTTAGTATGATTTTCTCCATCTTCATCCATTTTTCCAGCAAAGGCCATAATTTCATTTTTTTAATGGCTAAGTAGAATTCCATGTTATGTGTGGTGTGTGTGTGTGTGTGTGTGTTTGTGTGTGTGTGTATCTATACGTGTGTGTGCATGTGTGTATATCCCAGTTTCTTGATCCAATCATCCAATGATGGGCATCTGATTTGATTTCATAATTTGGCTATTGTGAATTGTACTGCTGTAAACATTGATATAGTTATGTCACTGTTATATGTCAAATTTATATCTTCCGGAAAAATACCCAGGAGTGGGATTGCTGGGTCCTATGGTGGTTTCACACCTAATTTTTGGAGGAATCTCCATATGTTTTCCAGAATGGCTGTACTAGTTTGTAGTCCCACCAATATTGTATAAGGGTTCCTTTTCCCCCACACCCTCTACAACATTTGTTGTTGTTTGTGTTTTTGATCTTTGCCATTCTGACTGGGGTGAGGAAAAATCTGAATGAAGTCTTGATTTGCATTTCCCTGATTGCTAGAGATGTTGAACATTGTTTTGTATATTTATTGGTCATTTGCATTTCTTCTGTTGAGAAGTTTCTGGTTTGCTCTTTTGCCCATTTATTGATTGGGCCGTGTGTGTGTTTGGTTTAAACTTTTGAGTTCTTTATATATTCTGCATATTAGACCCCTGTCAGAGGTGTACTGGTTATGATTTTCTCCCATTCTGTAGGAACTCTTTTCATGTTCTTAATTGATTCCTTAGCTGTGCAGAAGCTTTTTAATTTGATGGCATTCCACTTATTGATTCTTGGTTTAATGTTTGTGCTATGGGAGTCTTGTTAAGGAAATTGGTGCCAGGTCCTACGCAGTGGAGTGTTGATCCTACTTTCTCTTTGTAACGTATCTGGTTTAATTCCCAGGTCTTTGATTCATTTCGATTTGAGTTTTGTGTAGAGTGAGAGATTTGGATCCAATTTCATTTTTCTGCATATGGCTATCTGGTATTCTCAGCACCATTTTTGAAAAGACTGTCTGTTCTCCAAGCTATATTTTTGCCACATTTGTCAAATATCAGATGACTATGGAATTATGGTTTTGTCTCTGTATTGTCTATCCTATTCCATTAGTATCGTAGTCTATTTTGATACTAATACCATGCTGCCTTTGGAACTACAGCTTTATAGTATAGTTTCAGATAAGGTATTGTGATGCTTCCTGCTTTGTTTCTTTTTATTAAGTATTGCTTTGTCTATTCTGGGTCTCTTATTCTTCCAAATGAATCAAAGAATTTATTTTCATATATCTGTGATGAATGCCATTAGAATTTTGATTATGAATGGGATGGTTTAGCTGATTTTATCTTCAGCTAAGTCACTGCTGAAATACAGAAAAGTATTGACTTATGGGTACTGATCTTCTATCCTGCTACTTTGCCAAATTCATTAATAAGCTCTAGCAGCTATTTTGGTAGAGTTTTTGTATCTTCTAGATACAAGATCATATCATCAGCAAATAGAGAAAGTTTGTCTTCTTCTTACATTTTCATATCTCTTTCATTTGAATAAGAGTGGTGAGAATGGACAACCTTGACTTGTTCCTGATTTTAGTTGGAATAATTTCAATTTTTCTCCATTTATTACAATGCTGGTTATGGGATTTTTATGAATGACCTGTACACTATTAACGTAAGATCATTTAATCCCTAGCTTTTACAGTATTCTAAAAAATGTGATCCTTAAAGAGAATCAAGGGCAAAAGAACCAAATGTTAATCTCAATACCTGCAGAAAAGGCTGTCAACAAAATCCAACAACCATTCATGTTTAAACCCATTTTAAAAGATCTGGAAAAATATTTGGCTCAACCAATTCAAGCAAGAAGGATCTAGTCCAGATAAAAATGTTCAGACTCTTAGATTTGCTAATGAGTAAGTAGGAAACAACATTAACCTATAATATAAATCCATCTCTTTCTCTCAATCTCCCTCTCTTTCTATACATACATGCACAATATATGTGCATGCATGATTCATGTAATTATATTACTTAATTCAATATCAATGTGATTCACTTATCCAGAATATTATATTTTGCATATTAATGTGAAATATTGTATATACAAACTAAAAACACATATACATCCTAAATAAATAAGTAGATTAAATAAACATGCTGCTAATACTCAGAAATTTATATTCTAGTATATTTTAAGCATTTGAAAGAAAGAGTTTTGGTATGAAGCTGATGTCCAGTGTCAGGTTCCTGTTCCACAGACTTGAAGAATGCAGAACACTGAGGCAAGCGTAGCAAGCAATTTTATTCAGGAAAGTAGTAAAGCAAGCAATGAGAATAAACAGGTGCATCGAAGAAAAGCAGAGAGAAGCCAGATTTCTCCAGGGAAGGAGCCAAGGGCCCCCTCAAGGGTGCACTCCATAACATGGGGTCTGTTATTTTATCCCAACCAGAGGACCCTTCCCCCGTTGCCACTTTTCATAGGCCCCTTTCTGGGTAGAATTCAAACAAAGAAGACACTTTGCCCACAAGTTGGGTCTGTGGATGCCTGCTCACAAGTTAATGCTTATGAACTTGGGCACAAACACTGAATCATGATGCGCCTGGCCTTGACTTACCATGGGATAGAAGTCTTCATGTGGTAGTCTAAGTGTACAACAAATATTTTTGTTAGCAGGTGTCTCCATCTGAGCCACCCTTGTTAGCAGAGGGGAAGTCAAGTGATATACATATGTTTGTTTGGAACAGTGGGAGCTCTTTCTTCCCTTAAAGAAAAGGACCATCAACCAAATTCCTTCTCCACAGTCCTTATCATTGCATCTATTCTCTCAAAGACTCCCTGAGCAGTTGGGTTTCCATACTCACTTACAGGTGTTTCAGGCTCAGAAACTCAACAGGAAGCTGCAAAGTTAAAAGAGTCATAGTCAACAAGTCAGGAATGTCAGACCTGATAGATGCTATGGTCTGAACACATCCCAGGGAGCCAAGGCACAAAGCATGAACACAGAAAGAAACAAATTTTATTTCTCTGTCAAGATTACATCAGCCAACCTATCTGTGCCTTATTTTATTCATCAGCACAGTGAGAATTTTGTTCACAGGATGTACAAATCCATCAGTTCAAGGCATGAGCAGTATAAATACCCCAAAGGGCTACTTTGGCGCTGTGGTTGTTCTCAAGAATGCATGCACCCCAAAAGACAAATATGGTTCATTAGGATACAGAAGAAGCAATACCGATATTTCTGATAATTTCCATGTTTAAAAAAAGTTGATTAAACTTTTCAGCTTATAATATGTAGATTGATACTTATGCCCTCACATCACCTGTTAGAGAACCACTTGCCAAGTATAGGTCACAAGGCTACTGGGAGAAGGAGGTTTTATCTATGAGTGTATACTGATGCTGAAATCTTCAGTTTTAATATTTCTTATACAATTTTTCTTAAATTAAAGTACCTATAAAATGAAGAAGTAAATGTAAAACTTCTTGCATGTAAAGTTTGGATTGAAGATAAAAATAATATATAAGCTCCCCAAACAAGAAAAAATAACAGAGCTGACATTTCTACACATAATTTTGAATTTGCATTTGGTCTCTGTAAAAGAGAGTAAAGCACTACTCTGTAAAAGCAAGAGTGCTCTCTGGAATCTGAAACTCAAAAGATTAAAATTGACACATAAATTTATGTGCACTATTATTAACTTCATTGAGAAGTTTATAGTGAGAAATGACATATGAATATATCAAACTTCCCGATTTGCAGGAAATTTAAATATATTTCAATTTTTTTATGTTATTTTGTTCTTGGAAAATAAGTATTTCTATTTACATTATAGTTTTACATATATATATATAATTTATAATTAATATATATTGGATGAGTGAATCAAATTCATTTTATTTGTAAGAAACTCATGTTTAAAGAAGTTTAGAGACCAGTGCATTAGAAGCCTAATTACTCCGGCATGAATAATGGAGACATTTGAGACAGAAAGAAGTGCAATTTGACAAAGGAGGCTGGGACATTGCCTAGAACCAGATGGTGCATTTCAGTTTTGCAGAAATGCACAGATATAAAAGTGAGAGAAGCAAACATATTTAATTGTGTGTGTCTGTGAATATGTATATGTATGTTTCTATGTGTGTGTGTGTGTGTGTGTGTGTGTATAATTTATATAAAATGAGGGTTATTCCGCTGCCAGGAATAAAGGCAAGGAGGTCACCCGGCAGAAGGATGACATTTAGGAACTGGTGGAAAGTGGTTAATGTCATGACCATTGAGAATTTGTCCTGCTTCAGCCCATGTTTTCTGTCACTTCCTAAATCACTGAGGGTAACAAGTGACAGAACTTACTTTGCATCCTTTGTGAATAACAGTGATGGTACGCACAACCCATATGCTTGTTACCATGATGCTAAACTACTGTGATGCCACCACTTACTACAGAGGCCACCACTTTCTAATCACTGGACAAACTGGTTTTAGCCTAAATTCTATGCCCTTTAGCAAGAGCTTCTTTACATTCACCAGTGCTGGAACTCTAACTTCTAGCATCTTGTTTCCAGATGGCAGTGATTTCTTAGAGAACAAATAACTAACAAAAATGATGCATTCAGTATGTTCGGCAGGTCAGCAGGAGATAGGGCAGGAAAGAAATAGGAGACCATCATTGTGACTTTGGTTATTGATCTCTTATTTCATTTCTAGTAGTGGCCTGAAAGTGCTTTAGAAAACTGTGTGCATCTCCGTATCTATGTGTGGCCTGCTGTCAGACCAACTTCATTTGACGCTGAATATCGGAACATGTTCTGTGGCATTTTTAAGTGTCCTATTTAATATTCTCAATTTCTTAGAATTTAGCTTTAGAGTTATATGTATTAGATATGGTTTTATGAAGAATTTTCTTAATTTTAATTAAATAAAACTAAAAATTTTAATTTCTTAACTTTCAAAATAGTTAAATTATTTTGAATGTGATTTATAAAGAAAAATGCATTTAAAATAGTCCTTTCCATTTAACATATTCATAACATTTACATTAGAAGATAAATCTATACCATCCTATAAATGAAGATGTTATATAAAAGTTAATTCTTAAACTGCTTTGTTCTACACAGCTAATTTTTAATTCTATCTTATAAAAATAAGCTACTGAATATTATGAAACTAAAATTTGTTTAGTTTAAATAATAATATGGCAGAGTTCAGGGCCTGAATCCTGAAATAAATGAAAGATAATGTTACCATCTCTTATTTTTGATAGAAAATGCCATCAAAATTAAAGTATTTTATTGATTTTGAATTTTACAACATATTGAGAAAAGCCATACATTTAACTGATATTACAAAGTTTCCCATGTTTTAATTTATAATTAAAACTTTAATAAAGTAACAAGTAAATTAAATATCCAACCATTTATGTTTTCATAGTTAATTATTTTCTCAGTAATTTCTATATTAATCAAAACCTGTTTGGACTAAGCTCTTTATGATTTGGGGTATGTTTCCTGCTAACCTTTTAACTCCATTTTTTTCCATTTTTTAAGAATATGTTTATTTTTCCATTAACCTGTTCACCTCAGCTTACAATGTTCATAAAAATAATGCTGATATTTTCAGTTGTATTATTTTACATATACAACATAATTAAGTAATATTTGATTTTTCAATTTTAGAGAATCTACATACTTCTATTTATTTGATCTATTGTGTACTTGAACTTTACTCATGTGTGTGTGTGTGTGTGTGTGAGAGAGAGAGAGAGAGAGAGAGAGAGAGGGAGAGGGGTTGGGATTTCAAATAACCTACTCCATTCTTTAAAATTTATAACAGGTATATCCCATCTTTCTTCTTGATTTTGAAAAAAGAATCCCCTCTTTCATTATGCTCCATAATTGGTTTGTGTAAAATTGCTATTGCTTTTCAGTGATTTATATTTTTTTGTCCCAGAACATTTAGTTTATAATAGCTTCCCAAAGTTTTCTTTAGTTCTCTGGATTACCAATTATCACTGCAAGCAATTATATGTTTACATTATTGTGCTTATTTTCATTGATTTTATTCTCTTCTTTAGTTTTATAGGGTGCATTCATGTCTGCTAATTTATAGTGATTTTTTTAATATCCTTGTATTGTTGATTGTGGGTTAATGTGTGTCAAAAAACAAATAGATATTGCCATAGATAGCCAAGATTCCAATTGCAATAATAGATGGCTGACTTGAAAGCCAAACCACTTACTGCCAGTGTCTTCAAAGCTGGTAAGCAAGCTGTGCACTTCTGGTAAGCAAGCTGTGCACTTCTGCTCTTGGTTGGGTGGAAACTTCAGTCCTCAGAACCTATGATAAACAATTGCGGAAAACTCACCCCAGCCTCACCCCTAACCTCAGTTGCCCCTGCTTACTCTCTCCATCCTTGTTTACATCCGCTTTGGAACTGGCTCTGCTCAGCCTGGAATATCTCATTATGTGAGAAACAAGTCTCTTGTTCTCTGTGCATGAGGGGGAGCATTATCATTCTTGATGTAGAGGTTTATTTTGGGTGAGGAGTCCATTCTGCCTCTCCACATTGAGAATTAGTGGTAATTCATGTGGACAGAAGCTAGATTTATATTAAAAACGTTCATATGTTCCTCAGTTTTTAATACTTTTCAATTATAGCTGTTGAATTTCATTAAATTAATTTTCAACATCTTTGGAAATGATTTTATTCATTTTAATTTAAATTTATAATATGGTCAATTATGTTAATTACATTTGCCAGGTATCCAAAAACAGTTCATTATTTGAAAACAGTTCTGAATAACCAGGCATAAAATCAGAGTAAACATTTTAAAAATTACAAATTACTTTTATTTGATTACATTTCTGGGTTGTAGGGTTTTCTATGGATAACTTTATAAACTACTAAATATTTAAAGATCTACTTTAAGTATAGAAAATAAGCTCTTTTTTTCTATTAAGCAAGCATTTGTATGTGTGAAAAATTTTAGAAAAAAAGCCTATTATACCATATACAGAGGATTTAAAACATTTCTTGAGTTTGAAAGCCTGTGATTTATTATGAGTTTAATGTAGTCATAATTACTGTGACTATTGTTCTTTTAAATAATTTGCAACATATTATTTTGTGATTTATAAGCAACCTTGCATTTTCTTTTCTTTCTTTATTCTTTACATCCTAGATTCTTTTGTTTATCTCATGCTTGCTTTCATTTCATTGTCTTTTCCTTCAATTTCTTGAAGTTTTTAGATTTTTTTTTGTGTTTTTATATTCTTTAACTTTTGACTTATGTGATTTATCTTGTACTTTTTTCTTGACAATGCACAGTTTCATTTCAAGTAAATTCTTATTTATTTTTTAAGTTCCACGGTATCACCAAGTCTCCATTCATGAAATGTTGTCTAGCCACTGGATAGCGCCACGAGGGAGTTCTAGTGACATACAAACACATTGCTTCCTTATAGATTTACTGATCTTCTCTTTCAAAGTAAACTGGGGGACAGGTGCTTCCTGTAATAAAATTTGTAGACCAGCCTATTCTAATGTTTCCTTCTCCAGCTACTTATCAATTTTACTCTCTCCTTCATGACTTTTTTCTTATTAATTCTGACTTTTCTATTTGTTAACCAAGATTGTTCTTACATTTCAACCATATTATTTCAAAACCTTAAATATTAACTACAAATGCTTCCCATTTGTTTCAATGTTTCCATAGTAACAGTTACTTTCACAGTTTTAGAAATTCTCTTTAAATGACTAATATTGTTGTTTTCATTATCTGAAATCACATCTGAAATTCTTTTTTATAAAGTTGTAAGTAAATCAAATCATATCCACTATTCAATAATCACTAATGTTTTTTTTTATTAGAGTTATTCACAATAATTCATTGTATGTTTCGCCCTTATCTTTCAACTTCCTGATCCACTGGAGATTAATTTTCTCTTCTTCTTACTAGAAAGAGTGATTAAATATGTTTTATAATTGATTAATAAAAATAATTTCAGATACAGTCTTAAAGTGGATAAATTAAGCAAGAGTAATGGCATAGTTACCATTCGAGTTGGGAGATAATCTTGAACTAGAAAGATAAGATTAAATGAATGATGTAAATGACTGGCATGATTTTATGATTGCACTGAAGATCAATATGAGAAAAGGATTTTAGAATTGAGGATAGATAGGCATGTAAAGATGTATAAACATGATATCCCAAGTTAAAAAAAAATGTCCCCAGATAAGCTAAAAACAAGCTTGGCCAATACAGAAAACACAAAGAAATTAGTATAATTGTGTGGGGCAGCAGACACATCATTCAGTTACAAATGACTAGAAACGATCCTAATTCTGTGGTTTGCTTTCTTTCTTCTTCATGGAATAAAGCATCTTTAAATTAAAGTGTGTATAAAAAGATAAGAAAAATTAATTTGCTGAACATGGCTTTTTTGGAGGAGAACGTATTGGGAGTGTTGAGAAGCACTCTATGGAGTGAGTGACCTACCTGGAGAGAGCTCTACCATTCAATTATAGCTGATGCTACCAGGTTCGGTGTTTACCATGGACTCAGTTCTCAAGAGATGTCAAAGCACACTTTAAATATAAAAAGAATGCAAATACACATGTGCCCACTACACAAACAGTTATATAGACAGATAGATAATAAATAGTTGATAGATAGAGGATAGATAGATAGATAGAAGCAGAGAGACAGATATGTTTTTTCCTTTGGAATTTTTATGTCAGAATGGTAAAATAGAAAGCAGGATGGTGTTTTTAACCTAAAACTATGTCTTCTTAGTCTGTAGAGTATTTCTCTATTATTTTTCTACTTAGAGTTTCATTGTTCCTGGATTATGGCTTTCAAAAGCAATAAGGTAAGATGTGATTTTTGTAGTGGACAGTGTTTTTATTGCCTCCTTATTATATTTTTTTATTCTTGTGTAAATATACAGGGTCTTACAAGACATTTTTTCTCTATAGTGCTTATATGGATAGTGGAAATTATAAGCCAAATAATACTGCAGACGGAGAAACACAGAGATGAGTCAACAAATGAGCTTTACAGTCAGTAGGATTTGCATTAGTAGGATGCTTAGTGGTTTTTCTTACCTCGGTGTTTTGTTTTTGTTTTTCCTTTAGTTTTTAGTAGCACAGACTGACTCAAAGTCCCTGATGTGGCACTGCTTCCTGGGAAGATCAGCCTGTGACCTGGCAGCATGTTGATTAGATTAGGTCACTACCATCATGGAAGGGACAGCAGTTTGTCCTCACTGGAATAGACACTTATTCTGGATATGAATTTGCCTTCCCTGCATGTAATGCTTCAGCAAAAACCACCACCAGTGGGTTTACAGAATGTCTTATCCATCGTCATGGTATTCCACACGGCATTGCTTCTGACCAAGGGACTCACTTCAGAACCAAAGTGCGGCCCTGAGTTCATGCTCCAGAGAATCACTGGTCTTATCATCCCAGCATCCTAAAGCAGCCGGCTTGATAGAATGGTGGACATTTGAAGACACAGTTAGAGCACCAGCTAGATGGCAGGGCTGGGGCAAGGTTCTTCAGCAGGTGGTCTATACTTTAAATCAGTGTCTTCTATATGATACTGTCTCTCCTATTGCTGGGTTTCAAGGGTCTAGGAATCAAGGGGTGGAGACAGGAGTAGTATCCCTCATCATTACCCACAGTAACCTTCTAGGAAAGTTTTTGCTTCCTGTCCCCTCAAGCTTACCCTCTGCTGTCCTAGAAGTCTTAGTTCCAGAGGGAGAAATATTTCTGCCAGGAGATAGAACAATGATTTCATTAAACTGGAAATTACAACCTCCCCCGGGCCAATTTGGGCTCCTCATGAGTGATGGTGTTGGCAGGCATGATTGATCCAGATCACCAAGGGGAGATTGCACTATTACTTCACCATGGAGGTAAGGAAACTTACTCCTGGAGTGCAGGAGATCCCTTAGGGCACCTCTTGGCACTACCTTGTCCTGTTACTAAGGTCAATGAGTAGGAACAACAACCTAACCGAGGCAAGACCATAAATGTCTCAAACCTGTCAGGAACGAAGGTGTGGTCGTCCCTTCAGGTAAAGAACCAAGACCTGCTGAAGTACTTGTTGAAGGCAGAGGTAATTCAGAGTGGGTAGTAGAAGTTGTACATAAATAACAACTATGGCCATGTGACCAGATACAGAAGTGAGGATTGTAATTGACATAAACTTTTTTTTTTCCTATTCTGTTAAGGGTATGTTTGTGCACATTTATGCAAGATTTAAGAGGACATGTTTGTTTCTTTTCCATAAACCTCCATTAGAATATTTAAGTTGTGGAGTGTCAGAAAATGTGCTTTGTTTTACTCCTATTCTAGGAAGGAACTAGTGCATTTCCAGTTATACGAAAGAAAGCCCTATCATGTTAGATGGGATTTTGACATTAATTATTGTGTTATTTAGAGATGAACTAAGACATAGAGAGCCCTTTTT
>PVKS010007857.1:0-71018 GCA_004027875.1 Aplodontia rufa | reverse complement strand
TTTATGGCATCCCATTCACTGATTTTTTACTTTACTTCCTTCACTTTTGGAGACCTGTTGAGAAAGTCTTTGCCTACTCCCAAATGTTGAAGTGTTGGACCAATTTTGTCTTCTATCAGTTGCAACGTAGCTGGTTTGATACCAAGCTCCTTGATCCATTTTGATTTGATTCTTGTGCAAGGAGAAAGATATGGGTCTAGTTTCAACTTTCTGCAGGTGGATGACCAGTTTGTCCAGCACCATTTGTTGAAGAGGCTGTCACTTCTCTATGTAATATTTTGTCCCCCTTTATCAAAAATCAGATGTTTAAAGATTTGAGGATTTGTTTTGGGGTCTTCTTCTGTGCTCTTTCTTTATATTGACAAGTGCTCCAAAGGTCAATTTTAATGAAAAAGACATTTTAATGTAAAGACACTGAGTCAGAGATTTGTTAACATCTTCTGCAAGGTCATGTAATCAGCAAGGAAAAAAAAAAGCTTGGAATACATGGCCTCTAACTCCTGAGTACAGTTATTAAGCACTACCATATATAAATTGTTTTATTACCCTAATGGTATGCATAAATGCAAAGAATGATATCAGCAGTTTTTCTATTTAAAGGAAGTGAAATTATTTAGGGTTTATGTCAAGGCATTGTGAAATTTTAAAATGTCTGTCATTCTTGCTTTAATAAAAGATATGATAAGGAGGAAGGAAGATGGTGAGCTGAAGGGAGGCAGCATTTCCTGTGGCTCAGGGTCTGGTTGGGAAAATCCCAGTTTATCTTCAATTTTACAAGGTATGTTCAGGGGAATTTATATATGAACTTCTCGTGCTAGTTTGTGAAGTTTTTCTAAGGAACCGAGTCCTGGGAGTTTCGCATGGAGAAAACAAGGGGGGGATTTTTTCCGTCCCGCCAGGGATGCATCCGGTTGCCTGCACCGACTTCTTGCCACCGCAGCCACCAACGGCAAGTGGCTGACAAAGTGTGGAGAGAGAAAAAGGATTCTGTACAGTAGCTCAGCTGTGTTCACTTTATGCCAGTAGAACCATGGTTCTAATGGCCATTGGCTAGCGGCCGTTAGAACGAGGAGACATAAAGGGATTTTTCCGTCCCACCAGGAACGGTGGTCTGCTGGGTTACATTCCGCGCGTGCACCAAGGACCAGCCACAGGGGCGGGACTGCTGGGATCCCATGCTATATTAAAACAGAGCATCAGGCAAGCGCATTTACAGATATCCACCGAGCTCACACACTGCGGGGGGCAAGAACTGTGCTGAGAAGCAGCCTGCTGAAGTGCCCAGTGGAACAGGCTATTTGGTGAGATAGCTGGGCCGCCATTCGGAGCCCCAGGACACAGTTCCCCCTGGTGTTTTAGAGCAGCCTGTGAAAACTGCATCAGGAAAAGGCCACAGGCTTCAGTCTGATCCAGGAAGAGAAGGCCTTGACCAGGCCCAGACTCCACCCTTCTAAGGTGGGCTTCAGTTTGTGGAATAAAGGGGAGCAATTCCTGCCCTGTCCACTTCCCTTGGCCAGAAGGATCTTATGACAAGTTAAAGGCTCTGAGTCTTTTGCCACAAGAGACAGTGCATGCATCTCCCAGCAGAGGGAGAATAGAAATCAACCACACTCCCTGATCATTAACTCTTCCAGCTTCAGCTCCCCTGGGAGGCTGGCAAACATCAGGGCTTACCAGAGCCAGTCCTCTTCAGTGGAAGTCTCTCCTAGAAATCCCAGGAGTCCAAAGATACCCCAGTCCTTTTTGTGAGATCACATAACCACAGACTGAGAGACATTCATATCAAAACCCAGAAGGACAGTGATCATCTCCTACCAAAGGTCCTAGAGATGCTCTGTCTATAGTTCCAAGTTTTCATTAAGAATTTTTTACTTTTTATCTGATTTTGCATACATATGCACATTTTTTTCTTTTCTTTCTTTCTTGCCTTCTGTTTATCTCCTATACCCAATGTGAATTGATACAATAGCTGGAACAGTTTATCAGTTCATGGACATATAGAAATAATAGCTATTTTTTTATTTTTCCACACTCCTTTTTTATTTCTTATTTTTATACTCTTTTATATGTTCCTGTTTGTTTTAGTTTGTGTCTTTGTATGTTTCCTCATCTTCTCCTCCCTACTGAACAGAGGGATTCTGGTCAGCACAATTAGTATCGGAAGTATGCCGTGATTGACCTCCTTACTTACCTACGTGTTCTTCTACCCTTTTGCAATCTCCCAAATTTCATAATTAATATCTCTTTTACCCCCTACTATATCTCCAATCTGAATTTCTCTATTAACCAACTGGGCTTAACAAGCATCTACAGAATATTCCATCCTAAATCATCTGAATATACCCTCTTCTCAGCAGTTCAAAGATCCTTCTCAAAAGTAGACCACATCCTAGTCCACAGAGCTAACCTTAACAAATTCAAGAAAGTGGATATAGTCCCATGTATACTGTCAGATCACAATGCCATGGTCTTAGCAATCAACAACAAAACAAAACAAAAAACAACAACAACAACAAAAAACACAACAGAAGCTGCTTTAATACTTGGAAATTAAATAATACCCTTTTAAATGAAGAATGGATAAAAGACCAAATAATACCAGAAATCAAGAAATTCTTGGAAATGAATGAGAATGATGAAACGACATATGGAAACCTCTGGGATAGTATGAAAGCATAGTTAAGAGGTAAATTTATAGCACTGAATGCATACATCAAAAATCTGAAAGAGCCCAAATAAATAGTCTTATGCTCCAACTCAAACTCCTGCAAAAAGAGGAACAATCCAATCCAAAAGCTAGCAGAAGACAGGAAATAACTAAAATCAGAGCTGAAATCAATGAAATGGAGAGAAAAAAACATTACAAAGTATCAACAAAACAAAGAGTTGGTTGTTTGTAAAAATAAAAAAGAACCACTGACCCCTTGCCAATCTCACCAAAAAGAAGATTGAAATGAAGCAAATCAAAGACGAAAATGGAGATGTCACCACAGATTCAACCAAAATCCAGGAGATTATCAGAATTTATTTTGAAAATGTACAGTCTGCCAAATTTGATAATCTGGAAGATATGGAAAGATAATTAGCCACATACGACATCCCCAGATTAACACCGGAAGACATTGAAAATATAAACCAACCTATCTCAGGTTCTGAAATCGAAACAGCAATCAAAGGCCTTCCATAAAAGAAAAGTCCTGGATCTGATGGATTCATGGCAAAATTCTACTGAACGTTTTCAGAAGAATTATCACTGATCCTCTACAAGCTTTTTGATGAAATTGACAGGGTCGGAGCACTACCAAATACTTTTTATGAAGCAAATATAACTCTCATACCAAAATCTAACAATGACTCATCAAGAAAAGAAAACTATAGACCAATTTTCCTGTTGAACATAGATGTAAAAATCCTTAATAAAATTCTAGCTAATGGGATCCAAAAGTGCATTAAAAAGATAATACATCATGATCAAGTAGGCTTCATTCCTGGAAAACAGGGCTGGTTCAACATTCCCAAATCAATAAATGTAATTCACAACTTAAATAGAATTTAAAATAAAAATCATATAATCATCTCAATTGATGCAGAAAAGGCCTTTGATAAAATTCAGCATCCTTTTGTGGTCAAAATCCTGGAGAGGATAGGGATCAAGGGAAGATTTTTTAACTTTGTAAGATCCATTTACAACAGATCCATAGCAAACATTATACACAATGGCGAAAGACTGAAAGCATTTCCTCTTAATTCAGGAACAAGACAAGGCTGTCCACTTTCAGCACTATTATTCAATATAGTCCTCAAAACTCTTGCCAGAGCCATCAAACAAGAGAAAGAAATCAAAGCAATTTTAATAGGAAAAGAAGAAGTCAAGTTGTCTCTATTTGTGGATGTCATGATCCTCTCCCTAGAAGATCCTATAAGCTCAACTGGGAGACTTCTGGAGCTTATAAACTACTTCAGCAAAGTGGCTGGTTATAAGATTAACACCAACAAATCATTAGCTTTCCTATACTCCAGCAATAAGTACGCTGAAGAAGAAATTAGGAAGTCTGTCCCTTTCACCATCTCCTCCAAAAAAATAAAACACTTGGGCATAAATCTCAAAAAGGATGTTGAGGACCTATACAATGAAAATTTTATCAAACTTTAAGAGATTATAGAAGAGCTGAGTAGATGGAAAAACATTCCATGTTCATGGTTAGGTAGAGTCAATATCATCAAAATGGCCATTTTACCCAAAGCCCTATACAGATTTAATGCAATCCCTATCAATATCCAATGTCATTCTTCATGGATATAAAAAAAGCAGTACTCAAATTTGTATAGAATAACAGAAGACCCAGAATAGCCAAAGCATTAAGCCAGGAGGCATCTCAATTCCTGACCTGAAATTATACTACAAAGCTATAGTAACAAAAACAACATTGTATTGGTACCAAAATAGAATGGAAGACCAATGGAATATAATACAGGATTCTAATATGAAACCTCATATCTTTAACTATCTGATATTTGATAAAGGGGGCAAAAGCATAGTGTGGAAGAATGATAGCCTGTTCAACAAATGGTGTTGGACAAATTGGGAAGCCATATGTAGACAAGGATCCTTACCTTTCACCCTGCACAAAAATTATATCAAAATGGTTCAAGGATCTGGATATTAAACCAGCAGCCCTACAATTGCTTGAAAAAGAAGTAGGATCAACATTACATGGCATAGGGGTTGGCACTGCCTTCCTTAACAGGACTCCCATGGCACAAGTGGTAAAATCAAGAATAAATGCATGGGATGCAATTAAACTTTAAAGCTTTTGCACAGCTAAGGATTTAGTCAAGAGTCTCAAAAGAGAACCTAAAGAATGGGAGAAAAATTTTGCCTGCTACACCTCAGACAGAGGGCTATTATCCAGAATATACAGAGAACTCAAAAATTAAATAGCAAAACCACTAATAACCCAATTAATAAATGGGCTATGGAACTAAGAAGAAGCTTCTCAATGGAGGAAGTCCAAAAAGCCCATAAACATATGAGAAAATGCTCTACATCACTAGCAATAAGAGAAATGCAAATCAAAACTTCACTGAGATTTCACCTCACTCTGGTCAGAGTGGCAAAAATGAAGAATACAAACAATGACAGGTGCTGGAGGGGCTGTGGGAAAAGAGGAACACTCTTACATTGCTGGTGGGACTGCAAACTGGTATAGCCACTCTGGAAAGCAGTGTGGAGACTCCTCAAAAATTTAAGGCTGGAACTGCCTTTTGACCCAGCTATCCCACTCCTGGGTATCTTCACAAAAGACTTAGAATCAGCTTACTATAGAGATACAGCTTCATCAGTGTTTATAGCAGCTCAATTTACTATAGCTAAATTATGGAACCAACCCAGATGCCCCTCACTTGATGAATGGATCCAAAAACTGTGGTACATATATACAATGGAGTACTACTCAGCTATTAGAGAAAACAACATTATGGCATTTGCAAACAAATGGATGGAGATGGAAAAATATTTTGCTAAGTGAAGTATCCCAAACTCAGAGACTCAAGGGCTGAATGTTTTCTCTCATTTGTGGAAGCTAGAATATAAGCAGAATTAGTACATTAGATGGCTAATCTATCAATTACCTCAGCATGTATGAATTCTTACATGGTCATGGGGAATTGTGCTTAGGTTCCTGGGGGACATAGTGAGGGGGTTAGGGAGTGGGGAAGGGAATAGGAAGGACATCAAGGTGACCAGAGGGAGGTAGTATGGGGGAATTTACCCTGAGGGGAACCTCTGACTTCCACAAGAAGCCCAATTAACTTGGGTCTTAAGTGAAACATGGAACCATGGGGAACCCAAAGGGGAAATCATTGTCTGACACCAATATTGGCTTGTTCTGTCATTACACTTTTGTTCTTGATTGTATAATGATGAACCCCTCCTGTTGTAATACCATGTTTATTGAATAAAAACTAAAAACAAAAATAAGATATGATAAATATTTAAAATGTTTAAAAGGTAAACAGTTTGCCTTTCATCTAAGCAGCTTTTTATAATTTTTAGTCTTTACCACAGATAACAACAAGTGCATTGTTAGATGTGAGCTAGTATGAGGCACATTTATTATGTTCATTTGAAATAATTCTTATTATACCATAAAGGTTAAACATTATTCCTTTCAGCAGTGACAGGTCTCCCTTTAAGCACAATCTTTAACAATACCTTCCAAATCAGGTTGAATTGAACCATCAACCCTGCAATGGAAAATTATTTACACTTGTCATGGTTTTCTTTTGGTAAATGAATCTTGTTCTCTTTTCCAGGTTTCAATCCCTGTTTTGAGCTCCAAATATTTATTGTTTTTTTATCCCTATTTCTGGTAGTATGAATTAAAAACTTCATGGCATACCCAGCATACTTTTATTAATTTATGGTTCACTGGGTTTCCTTAACTTAAAGTGCAAGAAGTTAACCTGTTATATTGTTAAATAGATTTAAAATTTATATATCGATCTTGATCCTCTCTTCATTTGCAATTTGAAAATAAAATGATGACTTTTTCACAAATATCTAAAATGAGAATACATTAATCAAAAGTCAAAGTAACATCAGATGTAATAACAGTGAGCATTTTATGTGCTTCAGCCCATATGATACTTTCTCATTAGCAAAGAAGATGTTCTGTAGCAGCCAGTGGAGACAGTATCAGATACCTATGAAAATAGGTATGGTATAAAATCATTTATGACAATTAATGACTGTTGCTAGAACAGAGTAACATTTCAAACAACTCAGAATGATAAGACAATTCATTTTCAATTACTTTATGAAAATTATACATGAATTACTAATGTTTCAGGAGGATAAAATCATTAACACCTGCCACATGCCTGTAATATATCATGCCCTGTAATATATCATTATATTCAATCTTAAAAACTTTTCTGCATTTTAGATGTAATTTTCCCATTTTGCAGAAGAAACTTTAGTTCTGAGGGGCTTAATTACCTCAAATCACAGATCATTAGAGGCAGAACTGCATTAACTTGTCCAGTAGATTGGAATAGAAAGATAGTATAAAACATTTCTCATGTGTCTGTAACATGTTAAGCTGGGTTCCCATATTTTAAACAGCTCTCCCTGCTACAAAGTAACTTCACAACAATTAATTTTTTTCTCACTCTTCGTATTGTTCACATTTCCCCCCTTTATTCTTTTTTTCCTAAGGATCAATACAAGGTCTACTTTAAAAAAGCCTTTCAAAAATGATGCTGGGTAAACTGGACAGCCATATGCAGAAAAATGAAATCCTTATCTCTCACCCTGCCCAAAAATCAAATCAAAATGGTTATAAGAATTAAATCATATAATTTACAAATATTAAATGAAAAAATATGATTAACACTCCATCATATAGGAGCTGGCCCAGACTTAGTAAGACTTCCATAGCACAAAAATTAAAACTACAAATAAATAAGTGGGATGATACTAAACTAAAAAGCTTCTGCACACCTAAGGAATTAGTTAAGAATATGAAAAAGAACCTACAGAATGGGAGGAAATCATGGCCATCTACTCATCTTACATGGGACTCAAATCCAGAATACACAAAGAGCTCAAAATACTTAATACCAAAATCACAAACAATCCAATCAACAAATGGATAAAAGAAATAAACAGAGACTTCTCAACAGAAGAAAAACCAAAGGCCAGTAAATATATGAACAAATATTCAACATTTCTAGCAATCAGAGAAATGCCAATCAAAAATACATTAAGATTTCATCTCACTCCAATCAGAATGACAGTAATGAAGAACACAAACAGCAGCACAGGCTGGAGAGGTTGTGGGGAGAAAAGAACTCTAATACATTGTTGGTGGGACTGTAGACTAGTACAACCATTCTGGAAAGCAGTATGGATACCCCTCAAAAAATTAGGGGTGGGGGCTGGAGCGGTGGCTCAGCGGTTTCGGCGTTTGCCTGGCAAGCACGAGGACCCGGGTTCAAACCCCAGCACCACGTACACAACTGAGTGTTGGAGCAACTAAGGCCATGTGAAAAACTAAATAAAGTTGTTTCACACTTTCTCTGTCTCTCTCACTGACCCTCTCTTTAAAAAAAAAAAAAATTAGGGGTGGAACCACTGAATGATCTAGCTATTCCACTCCTAGGTATTGTCCCAGAACATAAAATAATCAGCATATTACAGTAACACAGTTACATCAATGTTTATAGCAGCACAATTCATGATAGCTAAATTGTGGAATCAACCCAGATGCCCTTCACTGGATCCAAAAACTGTATAATATATATATAACTTCTACTCAGCTATTAAAAAGAATGAAATCATGACCTTTGCTGTTAAATGGATGGGAATGGAGAAAATTATGCTAAGTGAAATTAGCCAAACTGAAATTCAAAAGTCAAATGTTCTCTCTCATGTGTGGAAACTAGTGTAAAACAAAGGAAAGGGTGAGGGAAGGTCAAGTTTATATAACGTATCCATCAAACTGGGGTTAATGAACCAACAAGGGGAAGCCTGATTATGAGGGGAGGAAAGGGTGGATGGAGAAATAAAATGGGGGTTTATAAATATTATATGGTATACTTTGAACCCTGAGATGCTGAAAAGTTCCCATGATCATATTTAAAACCAGAAAATTATTAAAAAATTATATATACCTATTTTAATCAGGGAGAGAGAAATGGAAAGTAGCTATAGTCCTCCGCTCTACCAGCTGAGCTATCGAAGGGACGAGGGAGAGAGAAATGGAAAAAAGAGACTGGGATGAGGGAGAAGAGGGGGAAATGGGGAAGGAATGGGACCAAATTATATCATTATAATATGTATATGCATGAATGTGTAACAACAAATCCCTCCTTTATGTAAAACTACAAATCACCAATTAAAAACAGGAAAAATCCTTCTATAGAACTAAACACAAAGCTCTTTATTAAAAAAGTTCCAATATTTATGACAGTGAGAGATATTGGAGGTATCAAGGGGATGACTTGTAATTCTGGAACCTGAAATTGACTTGGGAAAATATTTCTTTCCACAATACTTGTGCAATACTAAGTGATGTTATAGTTTTCGGCATTTTATTTTTCCTTAAAAATCAGAGCTGGAAGAAATCTTCAAGTTAATTATGCCCCTTTTATAGACTAAATTGTGCCCTTCCACACTTCACATTTTATAGCCTTATCCCCAACGTGACTGTGTTTGGAGATAGGTAAAGAGGTAATTATGGTAAAATAAAATCATAAGAGCGTGAACCTTATCCAATCGGTGTCCTTGTCAAAAGAGGATGGAGCACCAGAATGCTAGCACAAAGTAAGCATCAGGTGAGGGAATGGTGAAAGGGTGGTTATCTGCAAGCCAGGCTGAGAGTCTAGGAGACCCTCTCAATGGTATCTTCATCTTCTATTTCTAGTCTCCGGCAGTGTGAGGAAAAATATTTTGTTTTGTTCAAGTCGCTGGATCTATGGTATTTTCTTAGGGAAATCCTAGGAAACAAGGGAGTTTCTTCACCTTTTACTAAAGCTAGAGTCATGACCTAAATGGAAATAACTTTTTCAAAGACATTAAGCCAATCAGAACTGAAAAAATGAGTAACACTGGATGCATTATTATACCATGCATCCTGCTGGTATTTTAGCTTCTACAAGACCCTCATTAAGGTAATTTAATGAGACCCATTACCCATGAAGTTCAAATATGTTCACTCAATCTTGTCTTTAATAATATTTAATACATTCTGTAGATGAAAGGTGACCAAAATGAACAAACCGTTTGTTCCAACAGACCTGAAAAAATATGAAAACTCTCATAATCTGATCTCTTTTCAATTTTCTAGCCACTCTCCAATACATGATTCTATAACTAAGGTGGGGCCAACACAGTTTGGTTTTCTCTAGTCATTTTTGCTCAGTAAAATTCATCCTGCTTTTGCTTTTCTTTGATGTGTGGGCAAGGGGTGTAGAGACATGGAATGTCTGTGCTAGAAGAGAATTAGAATTTAACGCAATAACCTGACTGTAAATAATTTCCCAGTGACTGCATAGAATATAGCTGAAAAGATTTAAACAGGCATTTTTTTCCAAACCATTTTTCAATTTTAACCTTCTAATTACAAAATATACAAAGCAACAGAAAAATGAAAATGAGAAAGATAAAGAACTTAATTTATTTCAAAGCACACACTGATATAATCACCTATCAAGAAGAAGAATATTGCCTTTCCTAAATAACCAGAGAGGTTTTTCTTTTTTTTTCTTTTCTTTTTTTGGCCTTGAAAAGTAATCACTACTTTCAAAAAATATGAATTGCTTGTTTTATATTTTACAGTTTTCCATATAATTTAATAAACTGTACACAATAGTCCTGCTTATGTTTTAAGTTTTACATGAAGAAAGCCTACTATATTTTCTAGCTTTATTTTATTTTTTTAATTCTATTTCATTTTATAATTTTATTTTTTCTATTTTTTTCTAGTTTTATTCATTGAAAATTATATTTTTTGAGGTTTATCCAGGCTAATTTGTGTAGCTATAATTCATTCTTTTGTGTGTTGTATAGCATCTCATTTTTCATACCTGGCATAGCTTCTTTAAAGAATGATGATATTGCTTGGTTCATATACATGTGAATTTAGTTAGAAGCATAGTTAATAAAATATTTTTCATTAATTTTATTGGTTATTATCAAAACATTCTCCAAAGTGATTGGACAGTTATACACTACCAACATCTTACTAGGGTTCTACTACCTCCTACTACTATATCCTGACAGACATGTACTGCATCTTATTTTTGTTCCAATTTTTATTTCTATAGCTATAAACAAAGCCAAAAAATTATCATGTATTTACAGGTCACATGATGACCCTCTCTTTTGATGTGCTTGTTCAAATCTCATACTCATTTTTTGGACTAAAGAATTTGAAGAAATTTTCTAAATAGGAGCCATTTTTTTGTTAAATATATGTTGTCTCCAAGTTTATGACTTGCTTTAAACTCTTTTAAGAATATCTTTTGAATAGAATCTTTTCATTGGAATGTAGGAAAATTTATCAACCTTTTGCCTTTGTGATCATTGGTTCTTATATTCTATTTAAGGAATTGCTCCTTTCTATGGGAATCACTAATTTATTGTCTTTTTAATCTTTAAGAACCTGTATTGCTTTGAGTTTGCCATTTAGATCTACAATCCATGTGGAATTGATTCTGGCTGGTTGTGTGAGTCAAGTTTTTTTTTTTTTTTTTTCATGTGGATATCCAGTTTACCCAACACTATTTAGTAAAATGAGATCACTTTTCTCTTTAATATTCAGTGTCACTATTATAATAAATCATGTGTCAATGTATCTGTGTTAGGAACTTCATTAGTTGCCTATCTTTGTTATTACCGTACTATCCTAGTTGTTAACTCAAAAATTTTGATACTTCATGAGAAGAATTCCTATAACATTTTTTTTGTTCTTCAAAAGTGCTAGTCTATTCCTGAGTCTCACGTTTATGATTAGGACATAAACATGTTTTCCAAGTTAAAAGTTTAATGAACTATTACTAAATGATGAATTTGTTTGTGTAAAATTTACATAATACAACACTAAATCTTCTGAACCATGAACATGTCTTGTCTTTTCATTTATATCACTCTTCCCTAATTTTTCTAAGTATCATTTATGTATTTATTACATTTATTCATGCTGATATTTCTACTTTATTTTATTTTATTTTTATTGGTACATTATAATTATATGTAATAATAGGAGTCATTTGCCCATATTTGTATATATACTTTTTTTGAGAGAGAGAGTGAAAGAGAGAGAGAATTAGAGACTTAATTTTAGTTTTTCTTTTGATTTTGATTTTTCTCCATTTAGTTTAGTGTATGTGGTGCTGGGGATTATAACCTGATTCTCGTGCAAGCCAGGCAAATGCTTTACCTTTAAGCCACCTCTCCAGCCCGCTTTACATACTCTTTTTTTTATTCAGAAATTTATTTTTTGAACAATCACACAATCTTTTAATGAAATAATATAATATGTATATAGATTCTGAAGATTAGAATTTACCTCTAAGAGTGCCCCCCAATTACCCACCCTTATCACTCCCTCCCCTTCCCAAAACATCTCTAAAAATGTATTAGGTTATATAACATCACAACTTATCCAGATTTAAAACATGATAATAGACCACCTTTCTCAATGGCCAGGTCTAGCTCCAGCCTCCACAGATGAGTGAAGACATTGGACCCTTGGTTCTCTGGGTTATGCTGACTTCACTCAGCATAATTTCTCCCATAGTCATCCATTTGCTTTCAAAAGCTGCAATATCATTGTTTCTAATTGCTGAGTAAAATTCCATGGTATATATGTACCACAGTTTTTGGATCCATTCATCCAATGAGGGACATCTGGGTTGTTTCCATAATTTAGCTATTGTAAATTGAGCTGCTATGAACATAGATATTGCTGTGTCGCTGTAATGTGCTGATTCTAAATCCCCTCGAAAAATACCCAGGAGAGGAACAGCAAGTGCTCCTTTACATACTCTTAACATGTTACTTTCCCGTTTCCTCACCTTCTCTCTCCTCCTGATGTGCTTGCACTACTCTACTGTACTTCCTTCTATTATTATAATTATATAAATTACTGCTATATACTTATATATATGTATATTTGTACATATATAAACTGTATGCTTATATTTATACAAACACTGTATAATTAGGTTATTATAGAATCATATCATTATATCATAATTCATTTCCCTACTTTTTGCTTTTGAAAATGTCGGAGTAGCTCCATTTCTTGATTGTGGATGATGCTACAATAAATATCTGTTATGGCTTCTTTTGCAAGGCAAGGCAAATGTTATGTTAGGACCAAACTGGAACATGGGGAATTATCTGAGAGGTAGAATTTATACAGTGTAAGAAATTTGCTTATTCATCTGTACTAGGTATTTTCAAATTACTCTTTGAAGTGTTTGTACATTGTGATGCTCCTTAAGCATTCTGTGGAGTTTATAGTCTTGCCAAAACTTGGTCTTATCAGACTTAAAATTTGCCTCTCTGATAGCTACCTCCCTATTGTTCAATTTGCATTTCCCGACTCTCTAATGAAGTTTGAACATGTGTTCAATGTTTGCTTTCTATTCAAGTTGTACAATTTGCTGATTTCAACTGCACCTATTTTTCCCTATTTTATTGCATATTTTTTCTTATTAATAATGTTCCTTCACATATTGTGAATATTATCCCCTCTTTACACACACTGCTAATAGAGTATTCAAGCATATGGAATGTATTTTGTCTTATAGTACTAATTTTAGATCAGACATTATAAATTTTATTAAAACCAAATTTAACTTTTGCTTTCTAAGATTATTTCTGTGTTTTAAGTAATTCCAAATAATGTCATAAATGAATTCTTCCATATTTTCTTCTAAATAGACTAACATCTTGCCTTTTATAATGAGAATTTTATTTCATTTGGGATATTTTATATGGTGAGTACACTAACATTTGTTTTATTACAGGGAAAGTCATTTACCACCATAAACATAAATATCTAAAACACATATGTAGAGCAGTATACTGATAGTCCCCAAGTTACAATGCTTTGATATGAGTTTTATATTTCTACATTTGATGGCAAAAAGTCAATACTAAAGCAGTAAAAACGGTACTTTGAATTTTGGATTTTGGCTGGGAGCAGTGGTACATTCCTGTAATCCCAGGATTTGGGGAGGCTGAAGTAGGAGGATTGCAATTTTTAGGTCAGCCACAGCAACTTAGCAAAGCCCTCAGTACTTTAGTGAGACCCTGTTTCAAACTCTCTTTATGAACAGAGATATGTAATAGGATATTCTTGCAATGCTGGCAGTAGATGCTTTGCAGCTCCCACTCAGCCACATCCATCAGGATGAACGACTGATACTCAAAAGTGCACAGTGTGACTGAGCTATGATATTCAGAAGGTTGGAGATATTAACTACGTTTTGACATTGTATTTTGAGCATACAATGGATTTCTTGAGATAATTCTATGGTAAGTTGATGAGTATCTATGTTGTGTCTACATTTGCCCCAGTGGTTTATTGTGCTACTGTTTTGTTGATCATTTGAATTTCACAGAGATACTTGCTTGAACTTCTGGGCATTTTGATGTTCTCCACTAGTCTGTTAAACTAATCCTGAAAAGATAATATATTTTCATAATTAAAATCATTTTGTCATGTATTTTCCTCAGTACCTTAAAGGAAATTGTCAATTTCTCACCCATAGTACCTGTCAGTATTCCTGATCCTTGCCTTATAAGCCAAAATATTTTTAATTGATGAAGGTATTCAATATCAAGTAACTTTCTTGTTCATCTCCCAGCAGCAGGAGAGCTAGGATTTCTATCTAAGTGCGATACGGGGCATGAAAGGTTTCCTTGTCCATCTTCAGTGGCAGATAGCTTTTAGTATGGACCCAGATTGATGGAGCAGCCATCACTGTGAATTTACTGGTTCCTGTACAAAAGAGGGTAAACTTTCTCTGTATTTTGCAGCAGGACTTCAATTTTTAAGCATGGAGAAACATTTTTCAATACTACCAAAAATGTGTTCCCAATCATAAGGGAACAAGAATATGCAATCCTAACATTTGCCTTCAAATATTATTATAATATTTTATAATCAAAGTGTACAACTGGACACAGTATGGTTCTATTTGCTCTCTCAAACTCTTTGCTTTTCTTATATATTTTGTTTCTGTATGTGCTTTTAACCACCATAATACATTGTTATGTTCTTTTGTTTTCTATTGGAAATCAATTGTCTTTTAAATATCTTTATTCAATGGTAAGGTAATATTAATGAATATAGATATTTCTTTACACAAAGAAAGAAATAAAGCATTCTTTTATATATTCACTTCCTTTTAATCTTTATTCATTTCTATATAGGTATCTCAGTCCATTTTCTGTTTCAATAACACAGTACTGAAGACTGGGTAAGTTAGAGAGGAAAGAGATTAATCTGAGCTCATGTTCTAGAGGCTGTGAAGTTAAAGATCAGATAGTCATATCTATTCACCTTCTAGTGAGGGCCTCATGCTACTTCTTCTAAGGGTGGTAACTGGAAAGGAAAGCAGGAACATTCAGGAAAAGGCAAAACACGGGAGTGGGTTTGCTTTATAACAACCCACTAAAATGGATTAATCCAGTCTAAGAGAGAAAGAAAGTACTCACAGGAGAAAATCATTAGTCTGTTGATAAGAGCTCTCCCCACTCTGACTCAAATAATTCCCATTATGCTACAACCTTCCAACACTGCCACATTGAGGAATTAAGGTTCCAACACGTAAACTTTTGGGAAGTATATTCAAAAAGTTGTATCCAACCCTTGCCCCCCAAATCCATGTCCTTCTCACAAGGCAAAATACACTACTTTCAAGTTAATAGGCTTGTCATCATAACATGTTCCATTATCAACAGATAAGTCCAAAGACCTCTGAGACTCAAGCAAACTCCTTCCAGCTATGGGACTTGAAAATCAGAAAAAGTTTATTTACTTTCAATATACAATGGTGGGACAGTGATCGGATAGATATTCCATTTTCAGAAGGAGAAATAGGCTAGAAGGAAGAGGTAGCAGGTCCCAAACATGTCTGAAACCTACTAGGGTCAACATTATATCTTAAAGTGGAGGGTTATCTTTCATTGCATGCACTGCCTGGAGGACACACTGGGGCAGGATTGGCTATGTAAGGCTTCAAGTAACCCTGTTCCCAAACCTTTGCTTGGCCCAGCTGTCTCTTGGTTGGAGTTGCACAGTTTTTTCAAGCAGACATTTCATGCTGTCAGTTGCCATACTATTCTGCAGTCCTGGTAGCAGTCTCATTCCCAAGGTTCCATTAAAGTTTGACCTGGTAGTGATTCTCTGTAGAGGCTCTATCCTAGTAGCAAGCGGGTCCAAAACACTTGGATATGTACTTTGGAGTCTAGATGGAGGCTGCCATGCTTCCACAGCTCTTGAAATCTGAAGGGTTGCAGAATTAGCACCATGAGAACAAAAATGCTACTAAAGCTTACAAAGAGCATCTGGAACTCCTTAAGCCATGGCCACACTGTGCTCAAATACAGGAAGGAGAGTCCTGAAGTAGCCCTCGTGGCAAAATGTGAAGAGCACTCCTGATCAGTCTCTGTTATCCTACCCTTCTAGAACTCTAGAAAAAGAAACCCTTGAAAATATATAAACTGTCCTCAGGGATCTTTTACCATTGCATTGATAAGAAGCACCTAGATCTATTGCATTCATATTTGATTTTTCCTGGTGCTACTGTGGCTCAGTCCCAGGATGCAAGCAAGTTTCGGGACTTTCACAGTTCAAAAAAGATGTGAGGCATGGTTGGAATGGTAGACATTCGTTATTTGTAGGAGGCAATAGTCCTAGCTAGTCCCTTTTAGCTCCCTCAGTCCTTCCACAGGTCGTTTTTACATGCTGACCAAAGAAGTCACATTGTCAACAGGTTACTTAAGTGGATGCATGCTTGCAATCAAATATTTAGGACCTTGAGAACATATGTTGAATCAGGTTGTTCATGACGTTAGCTACATAATAAAAATGTAGCCTGCTGGGAACCTCTGCAAGGGAGCCTAACTAAAGGCATTTTGGACCTATCCTACCTACAATCATCTTCTGAACAAATAGTACTTTCCCATGCCCAGCATTTTCTGTCAATCCTACTTTTTCACTCTTCACGTGACCACTCTGTGAATTTATCAAAATTCTTATATTCTCTCCCCCCCCCCCTTTTTTTTTATAAATTCTGTCTTTAGGTCTTCTTTTTATCTCTCTGCAAAATGTTGCTATATTTCTTTGTAGACAGTCTTATCCACCCCAGTCCTTTGGGGTAAGCTTACCCCAATAATATTTCACCCTTTGACATTATGAAAGATACACCCCGTCAGCTGGGGTTGTGGTGTAGGTAGCATCCCCCGAGATGATCTCTGCATTGTCTTTAAGGTAATTGTTCCATTTCCTTAAAGAAAAATTCATGTGTATAGCCAAATACCTCTACAATCTCTTCCTGTAGAATCCAAAGAGTCTCATAGATTACCTTCATTCTGTCTAACTTTCTCTGTCCCCTTTAGTTCAAATTGGCAATATATTAGTTGGTGTATTCTGATGGCTTTTTCTGGCATCTGTTAAGATGGCAGATTAGATCCATGGTGTACCCATAATCTGTTTAACAAGTGGTTATTCAGCCACACTCTTAGTATTCTCTTCAGAACAAGCTTCCTGATATTTTGCCTCCACTCTGGGCTGAAAATTTTCTAACTCTCCTAGTATTGATTTATTTTTGTTTAATAATTCCTTCTTCATTTCTCTTCTTTTACACTGTACTGCAAAAAGTAAAGAAGACCCAAGATTCACCATAAAT
Organism: Aplodontia rufa; assembly: GCA_004027875.1. Taxonomy (NCBI): domain Eukaryota; kingdom Metazoa; phylum Chordata; class Mammalia; order Rodentia; family Aplodontiidae; genus Aplodontia; species Aplodontia rufa. Next base: position 53,585 of record PVKS010007857.1, on the reverse strand, counting down.
ATATTGCTTAGAAATCTCTAATAAACATCCTACTTCTTTATTTATCAATTTCCCCTCTCAAAACCTAGGAGAACACCGTATAGCCAACTCCTTTGTCTCTTTATATTAGGAATCATATTGTCTCTATTTTACAATAACCTCTTCCTCATTTCTGTCTGAGACATCATCAGCATTTCCCTTAACAGCCATATTTGAAATGTGCATCTCAAACTCTGTCTCTATTAACTATCCATGTTCAAAAGTCACATACACATATTTAAGTATTTGTTACAATGATACTCTTCATCATGCCACCAAAATCTGTATTTGTCAGCTTAACTGCCAAATGGACTGGATGATTCAAATAACAGAGATCTGTTTTCTCATAGTCTGGAACCTGGATGTCCAGGATCAGTGTGCCAGCATGGCCATGTTATGATAATGGTCTTGTTCCAGGTTTGTAGGAGACCTCCTTCTCTCTGTCTTCATGCAGCAAAGAGAGAAGCAACTCTGGTCTCACTTCCTTTCCTTGCAAGGACACTAATTCCATCAGGAATGTCCAACTTTAATAACATACATGGGTGAAGTTGTTTTAAAAGTTCTCAGGAGTGACACCTGTCACCCCATGCTCTATCTCAGCTATACCAGAGTTTACAAGGAGATGGAAAACTGCACTCTCTCTCTCCAAATAGTTGCATTTCCTCGAGCACCATATTTTTTCTTAAGATTCCAGATTTATTTTATGGTCTTTATTCTGTTTTTTTTTTCTTTCTCTTAGTTTCTGTTCGTCTTTATTATCTCTGCCTTTATTTTAATACCTCTCTGAGGGTTAATATTCAAGCCACTCTAGGGCCCGAGAATGACTTTCCAAACCCAGGGCTGCAAATGTTCTTACTAAACCTCCTTTCAGTTTCTTTTACTATATTTAGCCTCTGGGATTTCCCTCAGTTTCTTGGAAGTTCTACGGTGCATTTAAATAATGCTTACTATATTCTACATCTCAGCTTTCTAGATATTTTCAAATGGGGGCATATTGGGGTTAACTGGATTGTCAAATTGCCATCCACACAAGTCTCCATATCATGCTTATGGTTGTCTTTAGTCTTAAAGGAATATGGAAAATTGTAATGAAAATACTGAGCTTGTCTAAATTGAATGTATTATCTTTAAGGGTAAGACGCATGGCTATTTAAGAGAGCTAGGGGAATACGTTACACTTTTGTTACTAATACCAGATTTTAGTTTTATTTGGAATTGATTTTCGGAAACTGTTAGTGCCCATAAGATAATATTGCCCACCTATATGGGCTAGTATTCCCTTTAGAAAAATAAAGAAACAAGTGTTTGCAAGTGAACATTTTCTTCTCAGGCTATAGAGGGAATAACCTAGTCTTTGATAGAATTTCTGTAGGTCAGCTAGTCTTTTAATACATAGTCTGAAATGAAAGCTTCAGTTACATAGTAAGCAACATAGATAGTGTCTGAGTTCTTTTATTGTTATCCAAACCTTCACTGGTATGTTAAGGAAATTATTTCAAATAGGAAGATAGTGATAGTCAAATTTCCCAGTATGACATCCCTCCCTCTTGCACCTCCTTTTCCCTCTTCCTCTCTGTCACACTAAGCCTCTCTTTTATCTCTTTACTCTGTCTCCTCTGTCCAGTTCTTTCCCAAATTCTCCTCCACAAAACGTTTCAGAACTCAGTTAAAATATAAAAAATAGTAACAGTAAGGGAACAGCTTTTATTAAAAATTGGTTAATAGAATGGTTCCTGTATTCTGAGTTTTCTGACAGCCCCTCATCTATATTATTCACTTACTCCTCAACATATGATTTTTGAGGGCCATCACTTTTCAATCACTGTTTTAGGTGACATAATTCATATACTATTGAGCAATACTAAAATAGTCTTACTGAACTTACATTCTGCTGATATCAATAGTAAAGAATAACTTTTTTTACACAGCATAAACTTTTTAGAGTGTGATCATTGCTAGGATGTGAAGGAAGTAATGTGAGCAATTGTATTGAGGGTGACCGCAATTGAGAAGTGTGGCAGCAACTGGGAGTAGGGCAATCAAGGAAGGATCTCTATTAGGATGGACATTTCTTTTCCTGAAGCCTGAAGGATAATAAAAGGAGCAACAAGATTAGAAAAGAAATATGCCAGAAAGAATTAATAGTACAAGACAAAAGCCAGAATGGAATTGCTGTATTGAAGAAATGACACAAGTTTTGCATTTATCTCCAAAATGCCTTTCCAATTCTTTCTTCTAGATTTTCTTTCTCATTATACTATTTCTGAGGAACTGAAGCTCAGAGAAATGTCTTGCTAAGGTCCCAGAAATGGCAAAGGACTATAATAGTCAAATCTAACATCAGAAACCTAGCCTTACCCCATAAGGTCACAGATGTAAATACCTGGAAATGCTTCTCCTTTCACTTTTGAACACCTGTAATGGGTCTTCTTGGCTCATTTTCCTACCCTCCTTACCATCCTGTGAGTTATAAGCACTCTGAGGCAAGAGATTAGCTTATACCCAGACCTCTGTTTCCTAAGTTCACTTCAAACCATGTGCTTGTTATCTTCAGATGCAACAACTTTCTAACTGTAGGTTTCTATCAGCTTCAGGGCAATTGCAGGTGATTCACTTTCTTCCTGAAACATATTTTTTCTCATTTGGACCCTAATCACTGACTCTTACCATTCAGGTTTCATTTTAAATGATAATTCCTCAGAAAGGACTTTTCTAACCACTCAAAAATACTGCTTCAGGTCCTCATATTCTAGCCACTATGGGTTAATAGGGATTGGATTTACCCTCTTATCTCAAACAAGTTAAAGAAAATAAAGGAGTAAAAGACCAGACAGTAAATGTCATATTGGTTTTTAGTGGACAACAGACAATGAAGAAGAGTGATCCCTAAAATGGGGAGGGGAGGACCAAATATAAGTGTCAATTGCCCCATCAAAAAGCCTCAAGGGAGCTCCCAGAACAGAGCAGGAAGTTGCAGCCCAGAAATTCTAGTAAAGTCCCTGAGTGGAGAACACTGAACAGGATTTGGAAAGGACAAGCTAATTCCTGGGGCACAGTAACAGAAAAGAGAGAGCTTTCTAAGCAGGGAGAGATTGTGTGATTTGTATGGAGACATCCTCAATCTTCAGTTGAGAACAGAGTAGCGCCTGCATGTGAGGAAATTTATCACGGCCTAAAATAGAAACACCCAGAAGGAGCAGGTAGAAAAACTTCTGGGGAAAACCAAAAGTAGAGCATAGCTCATGTTCCTAGGAGTCAGAGAGAAAAAGTATGGTGAGAACGTAGTACAAACCAAACTCTCATGCACTTTGGAGTGAATATGTAATAATAGAATCACATGGAAAACAGTTGGAAGTTTTCTTAAAATATTAACATTTACTTACCATACAACCTAGCCATTTATTCCATGGTATTAATGCAAAGAAATTATAAGCATGTATCCACCCAAATTTTGTGCAAAGATTTAGTTGTAATAGTTGAAAACTGGAAATAATCCAATGTCCATCAAAAAGTAAATAGGTTCAACTATGGTGTTAAACACATGCATTGTCATTCCCCTGAGCATTAAAAAAGGAGGAAATGTTGGAACATACATGAGAAACTGGATGAATCTAAAACTAATTATTTTGAGTGAAAGAGGCCAGTTGCGTACCAAAATAATGCATACAATATTATTCCATTTATATAAAGTTCCAGAAAATGATATCTAATGAGTAGTGACAGATCATAAGTCCAAGTAACAGAAAATGCCTGGAGATGAGGTAGAAGTGGCATATAGGGGAAGAATGAGAGACATGCGTACAATTACGATGGGGATAAAACCAGTTATTAGGCAAAGAAGTTACCTTTTTCCAAAGAAAGGGAGGTAAAAGATTAAATATTTCTCAACCTACATGTTTTGGATATAGGAGAAATGTAGAAAACCATATATTCACAATCAAGAGAATACATCCATATGGTAAGATACAGAATACAAAATAAGTTCAATGAGTGAAAAGCAAGAGTGATACCAATTTAAATACTGCACATTTTAAAAGTTTGTGTAACATGAATATTTTAAATTTATAGTAGCATAACATTAGGACACAAATTATGTACTTGCCTTCCTATAGCCTACTGAGAAATTGTCTTAAATTTGTTTTTCCTAGAGTTTTTGTATTACTTTATTGTGGTTAAATAAGTTCATAGAAGATCTACCTTAATATATTTTTAGCTTATAGATACAAATAACTTTGTAGAATAGTAACTTCCATTTTCCCCTACTTCCACTCCTCAACAGTTTAATTTTCTTTGCCTAATAACTGGTTTTATGTGTCTTTGTAAGTTGTGTATTGATAGATTAAAAATTTCTTTTTGCCATCTACCTTTCTGTTAGGTAGTTGTTCTTACTCAACATAGTATTTTATTTTATTTTATATTTTTGGGTTTTTATATTGAATTATTGCATTATAGTTGTATAATATTATATACATAATATTAGGTTCATTTTGATGTAATCATACACACACATGGAATATAATTTACTCCACTTCAGACTTCAGTCTTTCCTAATTCCCTATGTCCTCCTCTTTTTCTCATCTTCTACTACACTGGTCTTCCTTTCAAAATAGTACTTTATTTTGGTTTAACAGCAGCTCATTTAAGAAATGACACATAGCTTGTTTTTTCAAAATATTCTCATTCCTGGAGTCTATCTAATATTATCTTTTCAAATATATGAATTTCCATTTTATATTTATAACTCCTGTCTATTTGTGTGTGCACATGCAATATTTTCTAGATTCTTATATTTTAATTGTGGGATCTCACATTTTCTTTAGCCCCATCCTAGTCTTCATGGTAGAACTCTATTTCTATGTGACAACAAAAGTAAACCAACAGAAGTATTGAAGTATTTTCATGTTTCATAAAAGTCTTGTTTTTCTTTTCTTTCTTTTCTTGTTCTTTTTTCTGAGAGCAAGAGAGAGAGAGAGAGAGAGAGAAAATTAATTTTATTTAATTTTTCATATGGTCTTTGTTTCTTTAACACTCAGCTGTGTATGTGGTGCTGGGGTTTGAACCCAGATCCTCACACATTACACACAAGCTCTCCAACTGCTCAGCCACCACTTCAGTCCCTCATAAAAGTCTTTCAACATGCAATCATTCTCTTCCCACAATGGTTATTTTTTATTTATTTGAATTGAAACATACATTTTAAAAAATCAACAGCATGGCTATTTACTATTGATCTTGTTTACTTTTTTCTTCCTGGGTCAGATATTTAAATTGTCATCAAACTGTTTCTGTGTTGTCTACAGTAGAGAATAACGTCTCAGCTGAAACATAAATCTTAGCAATGTAAATAAAGTTTAAGAAACTTGAATAAGAGATAACTTGTCAGTCTCAAACTTACATTTTCTTAGTTTTATTCTTTTGAATGCTACATTTATATTTGAATCTTTTTCTTGCAATAAAATGTAAACCCAAATTTATTATAGGCTTAATAGTTATTTGTGTGTTTTCAATTATGTTTCCCTTTTTCATTTATATCAATGCATGTTTAATTAAGTTTTAAATTTGCATACCTGAGATGTTCCATATACGTTATAATTCTAGTCAGACTAATGCGATTTCAAAAAGCTACTAGAGCTCCATTCTTGTTTATTTAGTTCATTTACTTTATGTCAATCAATGTCATGGAATATTTCATCAAATTACATTTAAACAGATTTTTAAAAATAATATAAAGTGTTCATTCAACATCGCAGAGGACTAGCCTAATAGAAATTTTTAATATAGTTTCTTCACATATTTGTTATTAGAATACCATGTCTAATTTTTATTAGAAGTATTTAGAGATACAATTGAGGGGGAAACATCATCAAACCAACAGTAATCAATGTATATATATACTTTGTTATCCAGGGGTAATGCAAAAATATGGATGGCCACCTTGGGTTTCACTTGTTGCAGTTTCCCCGAGAAGAACTCATGTGTTAAATGGGTATCTCATGGAGGAATGACATCGGCTTCTGGAATGGTTCCCCCATATACCCACTCTCCAGTCTCCTATGAGTTCTTCATATACCCTCCCCCCTCCCCATTCCCCTCTATATGCCTCCAAGTATCCTAGGGAGAAATCCCCCTATTACTCTGAGAGTCATACAATTTGAAGTATTGTTAGGTTAGCCATCTACCCTACTGTTTCCCTATATATTCTAGCATCAACAGATGAGAGAAACCATTCAGACTCAAGTCTCTGAGATTGGGATACTTCATATAAAATAATTCTTTCCATCTCCATCCATTTGAGATCAAAAGCCATAATATCGTCTTCTCTAATGGCCAAGTAGTATTCCATTGTATATATATGTACCATAGTTTTTGTATCCACTCGTGGAGTGAGGGGCATCTGGGTTGGTTCCATAGATTAGCTATAGTAAATTGAGCTGCTATAAACATTGAGGAAGCCACATCACTATAATACGCTGATTCTAACTCTTTTGGGAAAATACCCAGGAGTGGGATAGCTGGGTCTTAAGGTAGTTCCATCCTTAATTTTTTGAGGATTCTCCACACTGCTTTCCATAGTGGCTGAACCAGTTTGTAGTCCCACCAGCAGTGTAACACTGTTCCTTTTCACTCACAGCCCCTCCAGCATCTGTCATTATTTTTATTCTTCATTTTTGCCACTCTAACAGGAGTGAGGTGGTAATCTCATTGAAGTTTTGATTTGCATTTCCTTTATAGCTAATGATGTGAAGCATTTTCTCATATATTTATGGGCTTTCTGGACTTCCACTGGAGAGAAGTTCCTTTTGAGATCTTTAGCCCATTTGTTGATTGGATTATTTGTGAGTTTGGACTTTAGTTTCTTTAGTGCCCTGTATATTCTGGATATTAGCCATGTGTTCGAGGTGTAGCAGGCAAAAGTTTTCTCCCATTCTGTAGGTTCTCTCTTGATGTTCTTGACGAGATCTTTAGCAGTGCAGAAACTTTTTAGTGTAATTGCAACTCATTCATTTATTCTTGATTTTACAGCATGAGCCATAGGAATTCTGTTATGGAAATAGCTGCGGACTCCTATATGCTGTAGTGTTGACCCTACTTCTTTTTCTAGTAAGTTTAAAGTTGTTGGCTTAATATCCATTTCTTTGATCCATTTTGATTTAATTTTTGTGCAGGGTGAAAGATAAGAATCCAGCTTCAGTTGTCTACATATAGCTGTCCAGTTTGTCCAACACCATTTCTTGAACAGGCTATCTTCCTTCCACACAATACTTTTGCCCCCTTTATCAAATATCAAATAGTTAAAGATATGGGGGTTTGTCTCAGGATCTTCTATTTGGTTCCACTGGTCTTCGGTTTGGTTTTGATACCAATACTATGCTGTTTTTGCTACTGCAGCTCTGTAATATAATATCAGGTCAGGGATTGAGATACCCCCTATTTCTTCCTTTCTATAGAGTAATATTTTGGCTACTCTGGGTCCCTGTTGTTCCATAAAAACTTGAGAATTGCTTTTTCTATATCTCTGAAGAATGTCATAGGTATCATGATGGGGATTGTATTGAATCTGTAAAGGGCTTTGGGTAGAATGGCCATCTTTATTAAATTGATTCTGCCTAACCATGAGCATAGAATGTTTTTCTATCTACTCAGGTCTTCTGTAATTCCTTTTTTTAGTGTTTGATAATTTTCTTTGTAGAGGACCATAACATCCTTTGTAAGGTTAATGCCCAAGCATTTCATTTTTTTGGAAGTGATGGTGATTGGGAGAGATTTCCTGATTTCTTCTTCTGCGGATTTGTTACTGGAGTAAAGAAATGCTAGTGATTTGCTGGAGTTGATCTTGTAGCCAGCTACTTTGCTAAAATCACCTATAAGCTCTAGGAGTTTTGTGTCCGATATTAATGGGTCTTCTAGGTATAAAACCATGTCATCTGCAAATAGAGATAACTTAACTTCCCCTCTTCCAATACGAATACTTTTGATTTCCTTGTCTTGCCTGATAGCTCTGGCAAGGGTTTCAAGGACTATATTGAACAAGAGAGGGGAGAGGGGACAGCCTTGTCTCATACCTTAATTCAGTGGAAATGCTTTCAGTTTTTCTCCATTGAGGATAATGTTGGCTATGGGTCTGTCGTAAATGGATCTGACATAGTTAAAGTATTTTCCCTTGATCTTTTCCAAAGTTTTTAGCATAAAGTGGTGTTGAATTTTATCAAATGCTTTCTCTGCATCAATTGAGATGATTATATGATTTTTGTTTTCAATTCTGTTTATGTGGTGAATTACATTTATTGATTTGCGTATGTTGAACCAGGCTTGTTTTCCTGGAATGAAGCCCACTTGATCATAATGAATTATCTTTTTAATGTGCTTTTGTATCCGGTTGGCTAAAATTTTATTTAGGATTTTTGCATCAATGTTCACCAGGGAAATTGGTCTGTAGTTTTCTTTCCTTGATGTGTCTTTGTTAGGCTTTGGAATCAGTGTAATTTTTGCTTCATAAAAAGTGTTTGGGAGTAATCCCTCTCTATCAATTTCCTGGAAGAGCTTGTAGAGAATCAGTGTTAGTTCTTCTGTGAAGGCTTGGTAGAATTCTGCCGTATATCCATCTGGGCCTGGGCTTTTCTTTTTTGGGAGAGCTTTGATTGCTGCTTCAATTTCACTTTCTGTGATAGGTTGGTTGAGGTTTTCAATGTCCTCCTGTGTTAAAGAGGGGATGTCATGTGTGTCCAGGAACCTGTCCATGTCCTCCAGGTTATCAAATTTGGCAGAGTATAAGTTTTCAAAATAGGTTCTGATAATCTTCTGGATCTTGGATGAGTCTGTGGTGGTATCCCCATTTTCGTCTCTGATTTTGTTGATTTGCTTCATTTCGATCTTCCTTTCGGTGAGTTTGGCAAGGGGTCTGTGGATTTTGTTCACTCTTTCAAAGAACCAACACTTAGATTTGTTAATGATTGAATACCTCTTTTTTTCTCAATTTCGTTGATTTCAGTGTTGATTTTGGTAATTTCCTGTCTTCTGTTAGATTTAGGATTGGACTGTTCCTCCTTTTGTAGTTGTTTGAGTTGAAGCATAAGGCTATTAATCTCATCTCTTTCTAGATTTTTGATGTATGTGCGCAGTGCTATAAATTTACCTCTTAAGAAAGCCTTCATACTGTCCCAGAGGTTTCCGTATGTTGTTTCCTCATTCTCATTCAATTCCAAAAACTTCACAATCTCTGTTCTCATTTCCTCTTTTTACCCATCCTTCATTTAAGAGGTAATTATTCAATTTCCAAGTATTTGAATATTTTCTGTTTTTTCTCTTTTTGTTGATTGCTAGGATCATAGCATTATGATCTGACAGAATACATGGGATTATATCCACTTTTTTATGTTTGCTAAGATTATCCCAGTGAACTAGGATGTTGTCTATTTTAGAGAAGGATCCATCGGTCCCTGAGAAGAAGGTAAATTCAGCTGTTTCAGGATGGAATATTCTGTAAATGTCTGTTAAGCCCAATTGATTAATAGAGTAGTTCAGATTGGAGACATCTTTATTGATTTTTTTGTTTTGATGGTCTGTCTAGAGTTGATAGTGGTGTGATAAAGTCCCCCACGATTATTCTGTTGAGATTATTGAGGGGATTAATGTCTTTAAGTATTTTTTCCATATATTTGGGGGGTTGTAATTGGGGGTATAAATGTTGATTATCATTATATCTTCTTGGTGAAGTGTCCCTTTTATTATGATAAAGTGTCCCTCTTTGTCCTTTCTGACTAGTTTTAGTTGGAAATTGATTTTTTCAGAAATTAGAATCACTACACCAGCTTGCTTTTTTGGGCCACAGGCCTGTTAGACGTTTTGCCATCCTTTCACTTTCAGCCTGTGTCTATTTTTGAGTGTCAAATGTGTCTCTTGCAGGCAACATATTGTTGGATTTTGTTTTTTGATCCAGTGGGTCAGTCTGTGTCTTTTAATTGAGGCATTGAGACCGTTCACATTCAACGATAGAGTAGATATGGGAGGCTGATTCACAGACTTTGTATCTATTACAGAATTTTGAGTCATCTTGAAAGCCAGTTTTTATATAGTATGATTATTGACTCACCCTTGTTTAAGGATTTAGCATATAGTTGGCATTATCTTCTAAATGGAGAACATCTTTGAGAATGCTCTGTAGAGCGGGATTAGTGTTCACATATCTTGAAAACATGAGTTTATCGTTAAAATATTTAATTTCCCCTTCACATTTGAAGCTGAATTTTGCTGGATATGTTATAATTGGTTGAAATTTGTTATTTTTTAACACTTGAAAGATATTGTTCCAAGCTCTTCTAGGCTTCATTTTTTGTTCTGAAAAATCCATAGTGATCTGAATTGGTTTGCCTCTGAATGTGATTTGGGGCTTTCCTCTAGCAGCTTTTAGAATACTCTCTTTAATTGCTCTGTTATTCAATTTGTAAATGATATGCCTTGGTGAGTTTCTCCAGTGATTAGGTCTATTTGGTGTTCTATAAGCATCTTGGGTGTGGTATTCCGAATCAATAGCAAAATGAGGGATGTTCTCACTTATGATTTCACTTAAAAGGTTCCTGAATCCACTTGTTTGCTGTTCAGAGTTTTCCTCCAGGCCAGTGATTCTCAGATAATTATTCCTCATCTTATCTAATATTACTTGGAAGTTCTGATTATGTAAAATAAGCTGTTTATCTTGTTTTTCTTCTTTGATTTTTACATTGTTTAGGCAATCCTCATTGTCCGATACTCATTCTTCAAGCGCTGAAGTTCTATTTTCATCAGAGTTTACTCTGGTGTTGGTGTCTTCCAGTGAAGATTTGAATTGGTTAACCATGGTTTTAATCCTGATAGCTCTGCTACATCTTTTTTCAGAATGTTGATATCCTTGTACAGCTGATCTTTCATCTCCTGATTTTGATCCTTAATTTTCTGTAGAATTTGTCTCTCATCTCTTGAAATTGCTCTTTGATCTTTTCCCTTATTTCCTCTCTCAACTCTTTGATTGCACTACAAATCATAATGCTAATACAATGTCTTTGGTTTTCATCTAGTGCCCCGGCTATGGAGTCCTTAGGTGGAGAGCTCTGGGTTTGAGGAGAGGTATTTGCCCTTTTCCTCATTTTCTGAGTCAGAGATCTTGTCTTTTATTTCAGCCTTGTTACTCTTGGAGTAATTGGAGCTTCTTATGACTTTGCTTCATTGTGAAGAGGAGTTATTTGGTCAATATAGACCTAAAGATGCCAGTCGGTTCAGTGAGAATTTGAGAGGCTATATGTGCAAATACTTGTCCGTTTCAACTAAAACAGATGAGCTGATGATTAGCACCAATAGTGGCAGCTTTCTTTGAGAGAACTCTCACTGTGTAGTACGATACCAAGTAAGTAGCTGTTTTGAAGCGTGTCAATTTCTTAGGTATTAGGGTCTCTCTGAAATTGGGGAGAAGAATTGACTAGGAAGTCAAGGAAGTGAATTGGGGAGGTATAAAATCACACCTGTTATAGAGTATAGGGGAACTAGGGATTAGGGGGGAGTAGGTTATTCTATTAGGACTAAGGAAAACATAGATGTGAGGTGCGGGTAGGGTAAAGAGTTGAGATGAGAATGAGAGAAAGATGCTTATATTTAGGGATTACCAGAGTAGAGTCGAGAAAGAAGTTACCAGTAGGGTTCAATAAGACCTAAAGAAATAAGAGCCAATCACCAATACATACACACAGATAAGTATTTACATCCACTGAGTCCAAAATTCAGTATTAATCATAAGGCAAGAAAGGAGCAGAGGAAAAAGAAGGAAAAGGAAAATAAAACCCAAAAATCCACAGTAATGTTAAAAATTTAAAAATATTATTTTCCAGCCAGATTCCCATTTAAAAAAAATTTAAAAAATAAAAAAAATAATAATAAAAGAAAAAAAATGAAGAAATTAAAAAGATAAAAACCCCACAAAATTAGTTGTTACAGTTCTGAGATTTTTCTGGCCCTTAGATCAGGAGGTGTGTATCACGGGGTGGTGCGATCAAATCCAACATCAAACTGGGGATTCTTCGGAGTTGAGCTTGTTTGGGGAGAAGCAGATTGGTTGAGTCTGGTGGCTTGCATTTTCTTAGAAGATCTTCTCAAATTTTTCTGTTGCAAAGGGTTATTCAGCTCTCCCTGGGCTGTAATCCTGAGATGGTTGCTTTCTGCCAATCCACACTCTAAATATTTCTTGGACCTGGGGCTCAGAAGTTGTAGACAATCGAGTTGATCCTATTGTAGATGCGTTCGTCTCTGACTGATCCAAGGAGAGTGGCTAGCCTGAGACTCGCTTCCTCAGGATCACTGGTGACCCACTCTGTATGTCTTGTGATCTTCTGGAGTCCCAAGAGCTGCTCAGTGGGGTTGTCAGAAACCCTCAGAAAATGGACCAGATCGTGCCAGTGCTTATGTGATTCTCAGTTGCAAGCACTAGGAGGCTCCCTGCTAGAGAGGTCCAGGCCTAGGCAGCCTTGGCTATGTAAGGAGCCCAGATTCTAAGGTGGAGCCCGAGCTGCCCCATATATTCAAAGCCTCCTAAGGCAGATTTCAAGGAGAGGCTAAAGCAGAGGATCCCCTATAGAGGGATGCTCCCTGTTGTAGCAAGCTCTGTTCTCAGTCTCCTCATCTTTGGGTGGAAAGGGGGATGGACCAAAGGGCAGAAGGTTGCCAACAGAGAGGTTTGGGAGCTGGAGAGGTGAATAGCAGTTTGCTACAGCCCCCAGGGCAGATGGCCAGTTGGTGGGGGAGCGGTAACTTTTATTTCTGGTTTCGGGGACTGAGGCCCCCGTAATGCTGCTGGGCGACCTGCTCTGCCCTCAGGGACATGCCCCGCCCTCAGGGACAAGTCACAATGGCTGCCAGCTGCCGCAGAAACAGCTACAAGTTCGCTAATGTGAGTGATTAATTCCCAGAGCCTTACGCAAGACTAGGTAAATTATGAGCAGTCAGATCTGGGAGTTTGCAGCAGCCGGTGGATTAGGGTACGTGATTAGGAAACTTGTTCCCTTGCTCTATTTTAGATTCTGATTTTCTGACCATGGCGGCTGAGAGCCTGAGAGTGTTTTTTTGCTGAGCAGCCAGTCCCCACCCCCTTAGGGAAACGTCACAATCAGGCGCCTGCTGCTGCCGCTCGCAGGAACAGCTGTAAGTTCGCTAAGGTGAGCAATTAATTCCTGAGATTTATTCCAAGTTCATGTAAATAAAGAGCAGTCAGATCAGGGAGTTCAAGACCAGATTAGGGTATTTGATTAGGAAACTTGCTCCGTTTCCTCCCCTTCGGGGAAGCTCCCCTCCCCCAGGGTGTGGGGCTGGTTACATGGGTGCCACAAACTTCCTCCTTTATGTTCGTTAGTGCTCCACACTATTCCTTTGGAGTTAAAAAATTAGCGGAGGGTAATGTTCGCCAACACTGGGAGCTTTGTCCTACCATGGGAATCCATGTGCAGTCCTACAGCATGAGGTGACTCTCAGGAGCGTCTCGGAGTCACTGCTGCTGGGGTGGCCGCCATCTTCTATCTCCCAGTACCATGGCTTGAACAGATAAAATCACACTTCAATGAATCAAAACTTCTTGTAACACAACTGTCTCCTACTGCCTTTTCTGGTCTCCATTCTCTTTTTTATTTTAATATTTTTGCACTAATTAAGGGATGGTAGTATTCACTGCTTACCAAATCTTCCATATTTTTTCAAATTCTACAGCACAATGATCTAGGAAATTTACATTCCCTTTTAGGACTTAGTAGTGATGGTAGTCTCTAAGTTGTAATACATGTCTTCTCTTCCCTGCCCTTGATTCATTTGGCTGGCAATTTGCTTTTCATCACATGTGACTAAAAGAGACTTTAAATTTAATTTAATCTTTCTCAAGAACAATATGTAAATTGTGGAAATATTAGAACATTTACTATTCATAACCTATCTCTTTTAAGTTTCTTAAACATCAGTGGTTTCCACTAAATCATCATCTTCACACTGATTGAAGCATATTTTTTTGTTTTTAAGTGTACTTTATATTTTCACTTAATGTTTACTTGATGCTAAATTTTTAAGAATGTTTTATTCCATTTTCTTTTTCAAGATTCTGGTTATATGTTTTTGAATGTCATATTACTTAGCTTGAGATTCAGATGAACTTATGGTGCAATAACAACTCCTGTATCCTTGCTCTTCTATTACAAGCAATAATGTGATTGGACAAAATATATGAAACAGTAACCTCAGGCACTGGGCAATAAGCACTAAAATCTATTATCTTTGGCCATAGGAAAATGTACTAGGTGTCATTCACATTTACTGCAGCTTTTTTTTTTTTCTGGGAGTAATTTCTAGTCCATAGTGGAAAAAAAAAATGTGGGTTTTAACAGTGAGTCATGAAGTTGAGGGTTCACAGTTTGAGGCTGGTGAAGTGACCAAATTTTCTGGATTAGGTTAGTGGAGATGGGTAGATGAGGGATAGGGTGTGTATGTGGAAGACAGCGTTCCCAGAGGGAAAGCCCAGGGCTGAAATACTGAAGGCTGAACATAGAGATTATCTGCATCACTGGGAGATGTTGGAATTTTTACCCAACCATAATGCATAGTCTTGCAACAACCTGAGACATTTAGACATCCAGGTAAATGAAACACTCCAAGGTATAATATAGGACTGAAATTAAACCAAAATAGACTTAATCCTAAAATAAATTAATGAAGCCTGGCATGATCAAGAGGATATATATTACTGCTCAGAAGAACAAGAATCATGATCCTTAAAATGAAGTCAACATAATTCAGACTCAAAACAACATATCAAAATGAAATTTAGGGGGCTGCAGAGGTTCAGTGATATAGATCTCACCTGGCATGTGTAATAACTCTGGTTCAGTCCGCAGCACCACATATACAATTAAGTGGGGAAAAACTAAAACCTAGATAAAAAAATAAAAGTTCTCTTTTTGTCTCTCTCTTACTCTTTTTCTTTAAAAAAAATGAGGCCTGATATATGATAAAAAAAAAGTAGTAAATATATTAAGAAGCAAGACTATCTGACTCATGTTTTTGAAAAAGTAGTTATAGACACAGATATCAAGATATTCCAGATATTGAAATTAAATGGGTGAAACATGTTCATGGAAGTAAAACTGACATGAAGATTAAGTAAATGAGAATTTTAGCAGAATCTACAAAAAAAGGTAAAATTGAAAATTCTAGAATTAGAAAGTACAATACTCTGAAAGAAAAATTGACCAGAGTATTTAACTATAGATTAGATAGTACAGAAATAAAGGATTTAAAATTCAATAAAATTATCTAATCTGAAAAAATAGATAAAAATATTGGAAAAAATTAAAAAATGACCTATGGGATAATATTATGTGGTCTAATACACATATCAAAAAAGTTACAAAAAAGAAGGAAAAAGAGAACACACAGATAAAATATTTTTTAAAAATGAGAAAATATTTTCCAATTTTTGTGAAAATAATCAACTTGCATATTTAATCTACCACCATTAAATTATATACTATTACCTCCCAGTATTCATAGGGATCAGTTCAAAAATCCACTAGAAAAAAATCTAAACATGATCAAGTTCCTTATATAAAATGACAAATTATTTGTATCCTCCAATATGATATTTTTAAGCAAAGAATATAGGTTTATTTTGTCTGAGGGATTTGAGGTTCAAGGCCATATTTGAATTGTGCAGATCTTCTGCTTTTAAGCTGCCAGTGGAAGTGCCAGTTGGTAATGGTAGGAAGTGCATTGCAGAGAAAACTCTCTTCAATACTTTAACTTGCTGTTACACTACTTCTGATGCTTAATACAGTATAAGGGATATAGAAAAAGTTTTTCTTCTGTGTTCTTTAGCAAGAAATTAGAAGAAAGTCAAGTGTGTTCATATCCAATGTGGACACAACTGTGGTAGGCCTAAGTGCATAATACATGAATGAGATGCAGGGTGAACACTGAGTGCTGGAGCGACTCAGGGTCTGTGGTGGTGGGAGGCTGCACCAAACTGTGGCTATGATTCATTTCATTCACATGGATTCAGGGTAGAGCTCAGAGACCAGAAAATTCAAGTTTTGCTTTTTTGAAGTTTCTGAACATTTTCTACTTTCAGCTCTTAGCTGGTTGAATCTTTAGATGTGGAACTCATGCATACTGAGGATTGACTATACATAGAAAATAAAGAAATACTTAAGTACAGAATGCTGAAACTCTAAAAAAAAGAGAGAATCCTTTAAAAAGTCAGAGAAAACATCATTACCAAACAAAATTATTGATGTTGAATGTCTCATGATAAGCAAGGGATGCAGGGAAAAATACAATGGCATCTTTAAAATGAAAGAAGGAAAGAAAAAAAAAACTATCAACCCAATTTTGTGCCAAAGTTTTGAAACATATTTTGAAAAATTAAAGTGAATTGAACAAAAAATGATATAAATGACAGCAATGAAAATTTATATCTGACTTACCCTTAAGTACATATATGGAAGTTCTTTAGCCTGAATTAAAGTTAGTACCTTAAATCCCAATGAAAATTAAATCTACACAAATGAGTAACCGTTTTACATTTCCTATCTTATTTCTTTTAATAGAGACTCACAATTATCAGCAAGAAACAAAAATCCCTCTGAAGTTTATAACATAAATTAAAATAAAATAAATGATAGCAATAACAAAACAACACTGATAGAAATTTCTTATAATTTATTTGTATTATTATAAAACAACTTATATATAATCTGTAACATTTTAAATACGTATATATAAATATCTAAGACAAGTACTTAGAAAGTATAAAATAGAGGAAATAGGACATACAGGTATACTGCTATAGTTTGCATATGAGGTGTCCCCCCAAATCTCTTATGTTAATGCAGGAAAATTGAGAGTTGGAATAGTTGAATTGTGAAAGCTGTAACCCAATCAATCTGTCCTAATAAGAATGAACTGACTGGATGATAACTGTGGACATGTAGGGCGTAGCAAGAGGAAGTGCACCACTGGAGGAGTGTCACCGAAGGTTTCATCTGCCAGGTGGGCCCTTCCCCTGTCTCTGCCATCTGACTGCCAAGAAGAGAACAGTGTTCCTTGGCCACACCCTTCCAGTATGATGCTCTGTCTTGGGCCTAGAAAAACAGAGTTGGACTAAAGCTTTGAAACCTTGAGTTAAAAATACACTTATCCTCTTATTAGGTATTTTGATTACAGCATCAAATATTTTTAAATATTTGGTTAACCTGATATATACATACATAAAATGAAAGAAAAGAAAAAGAAAAAAAAGTGAAATGGAAATCTGAGAGCAAGCTGATAGAAAAATCACAATTGAAGAAAATTTTCATACCAAATTGGTAAGGAAATATATATATAGTCTTTAAAAAGTGCACAGATGCTGGAAGAGTTGTGGGGAGAAAGGAAAACTACCATGCTGCTGGTGGGACTAAAAGCTTGTATAGCCATTCTGGAAAGGACTGTGGAGACTCCTCAAGAAACTAGGACTGGAACCAGCTTATGACTCAGCTATCCCACTCCTGGGTATTTTCCCAAAAGAGCGAGAATCAGCATACTACAGAGATACAGTTACATCAATGTTTATAGCAGCTCAATTTACTTTAGCAAAACTAAGGAACCACCAGATGCCCCTCATTGGACAAGTGGATTAAAAAACTGTGGTATGGATATACAATGAAGTTCTAATCTGCTATTAGAGCAAATAATATCATGGCATTTTCAGCCAAATAAATAGAGATGGAAAAATTATTCTGATTGAAATATCCCATACTCAGAGACTTAAGGGCAGAATGTTTCCTCTCATTTGTGCAAACTAGGGTACAATCTAAGACATATTGAAATTTGGCTAAGCTCAATAATAACCTCAACATGAGTTAATTTTTACATTAGCAGGGAGAACCATAGCTATGATACTGGGGGGAGATGCAAGGGGGGCAGGGAGAGGAGGACTGGATTAGGGGGATTATCAATACAGCTGGAGGGAGGGAATAGGGGGGTTTTCAGTGCAGCTGGGAACCCTTGACTCCCATGAGAAGCCCAACTAAAATAGGGGTAAAGTAGAGGAAACATGGGAACTGGAGTGGTCAAAGGGGTGAGACCATGGACTAGGATCAGCCTCAACTTACTTTGTCAATATCCATATATTCATGAATGTTTAATGATTCCCTCCAATATGTAAGACTATGCTGATTGAATAAAAAAATGCACTAAAAATATAAATACACAGGCAGTTTGAATGCAAACACTGGAAGAAAGTATTCTAATAAGAATACATACATAAAATATAGTGTAGCTATAGAAATAAAAGAAAAAGAAGATGCCTGGAGAAGAAGCAGTATAGACATAAGGGAGAAAATTTCATAATAATAAATGATAAATGAGCTAATACAAGGAAGAAATAAAAATTATATGTGTAGTAGATAAGTCAGAGCTTCAAAGTATAAGAAGGAAACTTGGTCAGAACTAAGAAAAAATTAGACTAATATACTGGAGATTTTAATACTAATCTGTTAGGTGTAACCCTTTCTTCAGTTTGGTAGCCCATCCTCTAAGTAATACAGATTTATTTCATCTTTACATTCTTCAGGTCACGTAACAAATCTGTCAACTACTATTGAATTAGTTAAACGTTGCCATTACCCTTTCAAATGGTTTGCAATTTTCTTATGTCTGTTCTTCTATTCCTGAAAAGTATAGCTGAAGTTTTGGCTCTGATCCACTGAGCAGAATCATTTCCAATTGTTTGAGGTCTGAGAACTAAATGTTTCTACACAGACTGAATATCCTGAGGATTTGAGAAACAGAACACGCAATCCTTTTTTCTGAGTACTGAAAAATACTGTGTGTGTGTGTGTGTTGAAGGACTTTATAAAAGGATAATAATATAGAGATAATGGAAGGACGTTGGAGGAAATTTTTTACTTGGTTTCAACGTTTTCATGCTCAAGTCTAGTGGTGTTCAGAATTCAGTTTCAGCAGCAAGTGTAAAAATTATAATCATGAAAGGAAAATAATCTTTTTATTAGGTAAAAAACTTAAAATGAAAGAACAATTGGTAATACCTTCCCTAACAGATATAGTAACAGTCATGAAGGCTTTAGAGCACCGCTAAAGTATTTATTTGACATTTATTAAACAGAATTTAATGGGAGTGACATTTTAATCTAATTCATCAATTTAATAGTTTTCATGAAAATGCTCCATTTACTTAGATCCTTTATGTATCTTTCCTGTTCTTGCTAATCATTTTTGTTCATTTGGTATTGAAGTAGGTTGTCTTGAACTAGTGCATTAGAATCAGAAGAATATAGTTCAATAAAGCACTATCATTAAAAACCTATCTAGATTTAGAAGTAGTAAGTAATTATAATTTTACAAGATTATTTTTTTCATTCGTCTCAATGACAGTAAATCATTAGGCCTGAGAAACTATCTGTATGGATCTATAGATACAAGCCAGAGGTCATCTTTGGAAACGTAATAATACATTATTATGAAGTCCCAATTTATAATGGGTTTTCTTCTTTAAAAAATCTTTTATAGTAATCTCTTCTAATGAACATGATAAATCTGATAATCATCAAGGGAATATTAGTTTTAAATTTCATTGCCAAATAAGTAGAACGAACCCCTAAGGTGAAAAACGTAAGTTGAAAAATTATGTTGATCTGTTCCTTAAGGTAACTAACTATTTTGTACCTAACATATTTCTAGTGCAGATCTTATAAATTCAAGTATCTACGTTTGTAAGTAATCAATTAGTGAGATACGGGCATTTTGAAGTTTTCAGCCTAAGTGGTTATTTCTTTCTATTGATTGTGTTTCCTTGCCTGAGTGTAGAGTGTTTATAGGAGTATATCTATGTTCCTTTTTCGTGTGAGGACCTCAACATACAGACAGGAGGTAATTTTTAAATGTGGATTCAACTAATGTGAAAATTGCATGATAAAATAAAATTTTTAGCATTATTAATTTTTGCAATTTTATTTAATATTGTTCCAAAACTGTAGATCTTTCTGAGAAGTGACTACTTTCTAATCATCCTAGACGGATTGCTACTTAAGGAAGTATTGTGTTGGGGTCACTGTGTCTTCAGAAAAGGTCAACTAGCTATTATGACACGTGATCAAATGACCGGTTAGAAAGTGTCACTTGTCACCTGTCTTTTGAGCTTCACTATATAAACTTAAGATTTTTGATGTCCAAGATTTTGTGAAACTGCATTGGTAATGGATTAGCCCAAGTTGGAATAGCATTTTACTCATTTAAACTGAGGAATATTGCCATCTGGTAGAACAAATGTTAAATGGTTTGGTGTTAACCTCTTATAACAATGAAATTTCATGTGAATTTTATTTATCAGATTTTGAAAACAGAACAAGAGGAATGAGGTTACAAATATTGAAGGCTTGCAGACTTGCATATGTAGATTTACATTTATCTCCACAAGAAGGGTAGATGTCTTAAGCAGATATTAGAATTTTCCCATTTTTGTCTGCTAGGAAAATTTCTTTCCAGGATCATGTTTTGGTGGATTTTATTGTTATGAAGTTGCTTGCTGATAAATGTTTAATCAGTCTTTATGGAATAAAAGTCTTAATTTGTAGTATTTTTCAGTTTCTATTGTGCAAACAATAGTATTAGGGCCAAGCAACCAGTGTCACTAAAGATACAGGTGGGCCACATGCCACCTCATTCTGAGAAGCTGTGACCAGCTGGTTCCATCACATTACTATAGTGGCTACCTTTTAGACACTGCCTGACATGCCTGCAGTATTTTAAAACTGGTATTGCTTTTGGATATTATCTTTAAAAATATTAGATATGTTAGAAAATAATGTCCTCATCTTTTGAAATATGAAAGGGACTTTTCTATTTTTCTTCTGATCTATCATATTCTGATCTGGTTTTGTGGTTTAATTTGCTGAAGTACTTTTTATTTCAGATTACTTGGGGGAGTTTCATGGTCATCGCTTCATATATTTTCTACTCCCAACTTTCTTATGCTATCTCCATCAGAATCTTGAATAACCATTTTAATATAATCCTCTGGAAAGTGATTGCTACATTTTGAAAAGTTTTGCTGTAAAAGACCTGCTCTTCACTTACAGAAAAAATTTATTTCAATGTAATATTGGTTTTGTCCTTTGATATTGTCAAAATGTAAGAAAAAAGTGGGGAATTTGGAAGTGAGAAATGGCAAGAAGTCACTTTTAAAAATTCATAAGAATGTATTAATGAACTTGACTGTGGAATAGGAATTTACTTCTGGAAGAATATTTTATTTTCTCTAGTTCTGTCATCTTCTAAATAGGTTATTCATGCCGGTAGCTTACAGTCCTCAGATACAGAAGAATATCCTAATGAGGTTAAATTTGTATTTAATAATTCTATGTGATGCTAATAAGTAGCTAAGATTGAGAAACAGTATCAGTAGGGAATCCCAATTTTCTTGGTTCATGGCACCCACATAATTTTTTTTCCTGGCATCCCTAAGAAGCAAAGCAAAACAAAACAAAACAAAACTCCTAAGAGTTCTGCTTAAGTATTAATTCGAAGTATTTGTGTATTAATAACAGTAACGGTTTGAAAATTAATGTTTATAGATAGAAAGAAGGGAATAATATTTCTGATTCTTAAATAATGAAGTCATTGACTTGTGAAATATGTGCAATTACTTACGGGCAAGTTACTTTGGGATAATCCATAGCTCTTGAAAAATACTTTTTCAATATCCATAGACACCTGATTATGTAACAATAATTCCCTCTAATATGTAAGACTATGTCAAAAAAAAAAAAGAACCTGGATTTAAATCAAAGACCTCTGTCTTCTTTCCTATTCCACATTGATTTTCTCATTGTATTTGAATTTTAGGGCAACAACCAGTAAAATCCAAGCTTTGGAAAGAGATGTTGCCTTTGAAAGGAGTACTGTGTGAACACAAGTTAGGGGTGTTATTATCCAGGACACTTTGGCACACAATTCAGGAAGCATGGACTTCTAGAATATGTATTTTCCTATGTAAACAACCAAAATGATGAATATAATCCCAAAACAGAGTGAGAGAAAAAAAAAAACCTCAGTGAGCTCCATGCTCATTCATTATTTTAATTTTCTCAAATATTTCAATGATAATGATGATGAAGACAACAATAATGATAAAAATACCCTTTTATGGGAACTAAATATGTATTAGTCACTACTAGAAGTGCATTTTTTTACATTATTCTAACTGTATTTTTGAAACAGTCCAGAAAGAAAATACAATTATACTCAATTTTTAGGTATGGAATTGGGATGTCTAGAAACTCTTTAAATAATTCTCCAGCTATCCACTGGCACAACTGGATAGAGAAAGTGTTTTGTTTGAGTTTAGAGCATATGAATTCCTGCCAGAGAGAAATTGCTACAATCAGGAACAAAGATTGGTGGATAGTCTATATTTCCAGTACAATCAGATAGATAAAAAAGGGAAGCACTGAGAAAACAAAGAATTCTTATTGTAGGCAAATAACTTATAGAAGTGGATGAGAAAAACAATTGCAGAATCCCAGGAGTTTTGAGGATTGCAATCCAAATTGAGCATGTGTGTGCATGTACGCACAAACATACATCTAGATATATCATTTGACTAGGGCAAGGTATCGTTGCAAAGAAGAATTAGAGGAAAACCCAAAGCCATGTACAACTAAAAGAATGGATAACAGTAGTGGAATGGAAGGAAGGAAAAGACAGAACTGGCAGCAACTTCTGTGGTGCGGTATCTTTCCAAACATATTTACCACTGTTGACCTTTGCTTGCAGTACTGAAATTCTTAAGCATCCACAGCTCTCCTATGATATCCTCTGTCTAAGCATACTGCTAAATGTAGGTATTAAGTATGGAATAAGTACTTTTCTTATTAAAATATCCATTTTTACTAGGTGTTGCCTCACACATATTAAGCTGGGTACAGAACTTACTGAATTCTTCTTTCTTTCATCTATTTCTTCCCTTTCATCCTCTTCCCACATAACTTTCTATTAGTCATTAGACTCTTGGGACACATTCTTCTGGGATTCATTTGTATAGGAAAGTACTCATGTCTTACCACCCTGAAATGTAACTTCTGACTGTTCCTTATATTTACTTCGATTCTTCACCCTGTTGGTGGGTGATCTTTTGCGTTTCTGTACCTAATGTTTAAGTGAGCATAGTTCGTAATAAACAACACAGTACTCATTTAAAAATATATTTGTGGATTGGAGCAATGTCTCAGAGGTTGTAGAGATTGCCTGGCATGCACAAGGACCCAGGTTCAAACCACAGCACCACATCCACAACAAAGTGTTGGAGAAACAAAGTCCATATGGACAATAGAAATTTAAAAATAAAAATATTTTGGATGAGTTAATAAAATCACTTCCCTGTAGATTTATCCTATTGTCTAATTTACTTAGTATCTCTTGTTATAACTTCCTAAATGAGCATCTTCAAGTCAGATTTGCTCTACTCAGAGAGAATTATTTAATGATTATTGAAATAGTACATCTAATTGGATTCTCTCCCTCCCCTGCTTCTGTCAACTCCATCAGTATTGGGTAGGTTTTTGCCACAAAATTAAAATTTTTGTCCATTAAGTGAATGAATGTTATATTTCTCACTCAGAGTTTTCTAAAGCATGATCATTATACATTGCTCAACTTTTTTTTCACAGTGTGTAGATATAAACCTCTTTTAACTTGTTATTGCATGGGGTAAATTTCTCCTAGAATAAAATTATAAAACATCACAATGCTAGATTCTATATAGTCTATTTTTCTCTCACAGACCAAATCTATTTTTGGAAGGAACATTATTTACTTCTTTTTTTGTTTTGTTTTCTTATGTGTGTACATATAAACTTATACACATATTTAAACGCACAAAGAAAGCAAAAATATTTATAATTTAAAAATATGCAGGTATATGTGTATATATTTTATATATATATATATATATAAAATTTCATTCATAAAATTTTCAATGTTAGGTACCTTCTTGATTCCTTTTTATATTTCTTATTCTCTTTCAATCTTGTCCCTCCTCCTACAAGTCCTGCATTGTTCAAACATTGTTTCTCATGTTGGGTGGTATTTATAAAGTCAGCAAGCTAACTGTGTTTCTTTAATATATGGAGTCTCCATTTCCTGAAAAGTGTAGTTACAGAGATAGTGTTCTGCAAATATGAGAAAACTGGCAGAGAAGGTTCAATATATTACTGTATGTGGCCCAAGTGGTAAAATGTCTTTCAAAGTAGATTGGAATCAACTGTTCCTTATTGTGTTTTTCCACACATTTCTTTTGTGTATGATAATGTCACCCTTGGATTGTGGAGCCAGAGAAGCTAACTGAATAGGTAATGATGCTAATTTGCCTCATCCAAGAGCTGCGCAAAAATGCCCTTCTGTGTTTACCATGTTAAAAGGGGAAAATGATGTGGGAGTTTGCTATAGAAATACATGGTAAAAAAGAAAATTGATCTTTGCCTGTGTTTGTCCTCTTTTGTTGATATGGGAACAATATTGAATAGCTTCTGGCAACTACTAATCAATTGCTATCTTTCTCCGAACAATCTTTTCTGTCTTTGTTTGATACTCTTTTATCTCTCTTCTCAGGACATCCTATATTAGTACTATTCATTCACTCAACATTTATTGAGTGCTTACCTGTGGTCAACACTGTACTATGTTTTTCAGGCAGTGAATATAAGTACAGAAGAAGAAAAAAATACAGTTTCTGTCTTAAAAAATATTTCAGTCCTTTTGGACTAATAAAATGACCTGTTGAAAGCACTTTAAGGTGCTTACAAGGAATGAAATTAATATATCTTATTCCATTCAAAAAGAAATGCACATAACATTTCACATAAAGGTCTGCTTTAAACATATCTACTATTATGTCCCATGGTTTTGGCAAAGCAATCTTAATTTCATTAAACTAAAAACATTAAATTTAACATTCTTAAAGGTAATGTAATATTTTTACTGCATTGATTTTGTTATTAGTAATCCATCATCTGAAAGTGTTGCATTAATATAAACTTTTCATTCCCTATTAGCAACATTCATTTCATTAAGCACGGTATTTCTTATTGTGATCATTACTCTTGTTCCCAGAACTTAAGCCAATTTTAAGGATTTGTTGTTATCTTCATGAACTTACAGGGTCATGGGGGAATTTGAAAAAAGATTTAGCATTGATACATGCAACAAAGATCTGAACCAGTAGAAAAAGAAAGAGGAGGGAGAAAATATGTGTTGGCTGGAATTTGAATATGAGAGTTTAGGAAGTAAGGTTGTTAGGAACAAAGAAAGGAGAGTGTTCAAGGTAGGTCATGAACAAACTAAAGAAATAGATGGGTGAACAAGTAAATGCTTAGTACTTGGGGCAATTTGACCCTGATTCTTCTGCATTCCTACCTTGCTTCAATACTCCAGAATGCACCAGTAAAAAAATTCACAGTTAAGTTACTTTTAAATAAATTTCAGTAGAACAAGGTAGAATATCAAATAGCCCATGAGAGTCATTTATTTGATTGCCCCTAGAAGGAGAATCATACTACGGATGTGATAAAATGTATGCATCCATAGCTTTCAGTAGTTACACGATTGGTGACCAAGTTATGACCTTTTTATATCTCATAAGAATATTAAAGAAGAAAACCAGCAACCATTCATGAAAAAACTTTTTATTTTAAATAATAATGTAATACACTTAGATCTCACATACAGAGATTCTGATTTAATACTCTGAGGTGTGGTCTGAGCAGTCATTTTCTCAAAGATGCCCAGATGATTATAGTAAGCATCCTTGAACTACTGCTCAGCACCCTACAGTCTTCATATCTTGGAGAAACTCTGGCAAAGATGATCTGATGAATGTGGTAACTGTGCTGGATTTCAAATGGAGTAGAAAAGATTTGTTCATTTAAAAAAAAATGAACACATAATCACTAAAACATTTATTGGGACAGATATTTTTGTGAGTTGTCCATTTGTCCTTCAATAAGTACATTTTACACTTGAATTTTCTTTTAATTATAAGAACTAAAAATTCCATTATAGTTTCTGTATTTAATGACATCTTTAATGACATCACTTCCTCCAAAATTGTATAGCTATTCATTTGTTTTCTTGTGATATTTTCTATATACTTATTAGTCAGTAGTTTTCTGTGAGTTGACAGGAGTTGTGTGTGTTGGCAGAACAGTGAGTGCTAATTATCATTAGGCTTTGATATCAATGCTATGCTAGCTTTGTAAAATTAGTTCACAAGCTTTCCAAGTATTTATATTTGGCAGAAAATTTTAAAATGTAAGGTTTTTTGTTCCTTGAAAACTTCAGTGAATTCTGTAGTCTACAGGGTGGCCTACACTGTAGATTTTTGTGATATTGTCCTAAAACCATTTTTTCAAATGTTAATCCTCATGTTACTCTGCCTTTACATTAATTTAATCAAGTACATTTTATCACAAAATTTCCATCATATACATGTTTTTGAATTGCTTGCTTTAGGCATAACAATTTGTTTTGTTTAATACACTTCAGATATAAAGACATAGCTGCTTTACATTTCCTTAATATCCAGTGAAAATATGAATTTTTACTAACAGTTGGGTAGTTTTATAATCATAAATGCATATAAAGTAACAATATGATATGTACTTGATTATAAATCAGTTACTCCCACATTGCGTGCACCCCAGTGTTTTGATTCTTTTATATTATGCCCCTAATAAATATAATTGTATATATATTTTGTGTGTGTGTGTATATATATATATATATATATTTGTGAATTTTACAGAATTAGATGTTTGCATATATAATATTGGACTCCTCAGGGGGGTAAAGAGTATGCTACATTGTTGGTTGTCTCCCTAGATCCCTCCCTATCTTCCCTTCCTGTCCCATCCCCCTGCCCCCCCTACACATCTATGGTTCCCCTAGATTATGTGTTGCTATGCCCTTGGTGGGTCCAGTACATGAGTTTGATGACCTCTCACGCAAGCTTGGGTTTAACTTCAGCCTCCACAAAGGAGTGAAAACATTTGATTCTTGACTCTCGTGGTTTGGCTAATTTTGCTTAGTATGATTTCTTCCATTGCCATCCACTTACCTTCAAAGGCCACAATATCATTGTTTCTAATAGCTGAGCAGAAATCCATTGTATATATACACCACAGCTTTTGGATCCATTCATCCAGTGAGGGGCATCTGGGTTGATTCCATAATTTAGCTATTACAAATTGAGCTGCTATGAACATTGATATTGCTCTGTCACTGTAATGTGCTGATTCTAACTCGTCTGGGAAAATACTCAGAAAACAAATAGCTGGGTCATATGGTCAATCCATCCCTAATTTTTTTAAAGGAATCTCCACACTGCTTTCCAGAGTGGCTGTATCAGTCTACATTCCCACCAACAGTGTCCTAGTGTTCCTATCTCCCCACAGTCCCTCCAGCATCTGTTACTCTTTTCTTTCATTGTTGCCAGTCTCACTGGTATCAGGTGAAATTTTAATGTAATTTTGATTTGCATTTCTCTGATTAGTAGTGATTTAGAACACTTCTCATGTGTTCATTGGCTTGATTTTAAAACATAGTTACCCCCCTCATGCCCACACCCAGGTCTCTTTATTATTTCATATTATGCCCCTAACAAATATAATTTAATATTGAATACACACACACACACACACACACACACACACACATATATATATATATATATATATATATATATATATCCATCCATCCTCTGGTTGAGAAGTTTCCATTTAGTTCTCTGGCCTATTAATTGACTGGATTGTTAGTGTTTTTGATTTTAAGTTTTTTGAGTACTTTGTAAATTTTGTATGTTATTCCCCTCTTGGAGAAATCACAGGCCATGATTACCTCCCATTCTGTTGGTTGTCTCTTGACAATTTTGACCAATTTCTTGGCTGAGCAGAAACTTTTTAGATGAATGGCATCCCACTCATTGATGTTTTACTTTAAATCTTTTGCTTTAGGAGTCCTATTGAGAAAGTCCTTGCCTACTCTCAAATGCTGGAGTGTTAGTCCAAATTTTTCTTCTAGCAATTGTATGGTATGGTATCTGTATTACTTCCTGCTTCCTTGGTCCATTTTTGTTTGATTTTTGTGCAAGATAAGAAATCAGGATCTAATTTCAACTTCTTGCAAATGCCTTTCCAGTTTGTCTAGCACCATTTGTTAAATAGCTGTATTCCTCCATGTAACATTTTGACCCCCTTTGTTAATGACCAGATCGTTACAGATCTGTTGTTTTGTATCACAGTCTTCTTTTCTATTTCCTTCATCTACATTCATATTTTGATAACAGTGCCATGCTGTTTTTGTTACTACAGTTCTACTGTAAAGTTTTATATCTGGTATTGTAATTCCACCTGTTTTGCCTTTCTTGTTTAGTCATGTTTTGGCTAATTCTGTGTTGGTTGTTGTTCCAAATGAATATGAGAATAGCTTTTTCTATCTCTCTAAATAATGACATTAATATTTGATGGGGATTGCACTGAATCTGTTTAGTGCTTTTGACAGAATAGCTATTTTAATTATATTAATTTTCTGCCTAATCAAAAGCATGGAACGTCTTTCCATCTTCTCAGTTCTTCAATTTATATCTTCAATATTGAATAATTTTCATTATAGAGGTCTTTCACTTCTTTTGTTAGATTATTTCCCAAATATTTAATTCTTTTTTAGGATATTGTGAAAAGAATCGTTTTCCTGATTTCTTCTTATTGATTTTTGGCTATTGATCTTGTAGCCTGCTACTTTGCTAAATCTGTTTATAAGCTCAGTGAGTTTTCTGGTGGAGTTTTTTTGGATCTTCCAGATATAGGATCATGTCATCATCAAAAAGGGATAGTTTAACTTCCTCTCTTCCTATTCTTACCCCTGTGATATCCTTCTCTTACCTCATGTCTCAAGCTAGGTTTTTGAGGGTAATATTGAATAAGTTTTGAGAGTGAGCAGCTATGTCTCAAAACTTATTCAGTATTGCCCTCCTTTTCAATTTCTTGGAATAGCTTAATAAGGAAAGGTGTTAGCGTGTCCTCATAGGTGTGGTAAAACTCAGCAGGGAATCCATCTGGTCCTGGGCCTTTCTTCTTTGGAAGGCTTTTAATTGCTGTATGGATTTCAGTGCCTGTTATTGGGCTGCTTAGTATTTCAATAACATCCTGCATCAATTTTTGGGAGGTTGTATGTGTCTAGAAATTTATCCATGTCTTCCAAGTTATCTAATTTAGAGGAGTATAGTTTTAAAAAATATATTCTTATTATCCATTTGATTTCCATAGCTCACTCCCTTTATGTTGGAGATTTCGTTGATTATCTTCGATTATCTCCTCCTTTTAATGAGATTAGCTAGGGATCATGTTTTGTTGTTGTTCTCATTTTCATTGATTTCAGCTCTCATCTTGATTATTTCCTCTCTTCTGCTGGATTTGGGCTTATACTGTTCTTCCTTTTGTAGGGATTTGAGATAGAGCATAAGCTTATTTATTTGAGATCTTTCCTGTTTTTATTTATTTATTTTTAACAGAGAGGTACAGTGAGAGGAGAGAGAGAGAGAGAGAGAGAGAGAGACAATCAGTTTTATTTAGAGTTTTGTATGGCTTCCGTTGCTTCAACAGTTAATTGTGTATGTTGTGCTAGGGTTCCAATTTAGGTCCTTGCGCCTGCCAGGCAAGTGCTGTAACCGCTGAGTGGCACTCCCTTTTCCTGGTTTTTAATGTAGGCTCTCAGTGCTATAAATTTTCCAATTAAGAAAGGTTTCATGATGTCCCAAAGGTTTCCATATGCTGTGTCTTCATTCCTATTCTCTTCTAAAATTTATTGATTTCTGCTCTCATGTCTTCTTGGATCCATTCTTCATTTAATAAGGTATTGTTCAATCTCCATGTATATGTGTGTTTTGTGTAATGATTTTTGCTGTTAATCGCTAGGGTCCTGGCATAATAGTCTGATAGGATACATGAAGTGATATCTAATTTTTTATATTTGCTGAGATTTCCTTTGTGAACTAGAATATGATCTATTTTGGAGAAGGATACATGTTGCTGCTGAGAAGGAGGTATACTTAGTCAATTTGGAGTGGAATAATTTGTGATGTCTATTATGTCCATTTGATTTATGAAGTTGTTTAGACTGGTGATCTCTTTATTATTATTATTTTATTATTTTATTAATTATTTATTTTTCTTCTCTGAGGATCTGTCAACTGGTAATAAAGGAATATTAAAGTCTCCCAATATTATCATGTGTGGTCCACAAGTGGTTTTATGTCGTGGAGTAATTTTTCAACATATTTGGGAGCATTTGCGTTTGGAGAATATATATTTACTATGGTTATATCTTCCTGTTGTATTGTTCCCTTTACTAGTATGTAGTGGCTTTCTTTATCTCTTCTGATTAATTTATGCTTGAAATCTACTTTGTTGGATATAAGAATCGCAACTCCAGCTTGCTTTCTTGGGCCGTATATCTGGTAGATTTTTTTCCATCCTTTCTTAATCCTTCTGTAGATGTCATTGGTTGTAAGGTGGGTTTCCTGTCAGCAGCATATTGCTGGATTTTATTTTTTTAATCCAATCTGCTTCTCTGTGTCTTTTGATTGTTGTGTTACAGCCATTATATTCAGTGGTAGGATAGTTATGTGGTTGGTTCGTAGTCATTGTAATTTATTAGTAAATTTTGTGCTTTCTTGGATGTCTTTTGATAGCATGCAGTTTTATTGAATTTCCTGATTTTGGGTTTTGAGGAACGTTTGCTAATTTTTCTATCTGTAGTTTATCTTTGAGGATTCTTTGTAATGCTGATTTTCTGTTCATGAATGCAGCAAGTTTGACCAAACCATGATAAGTTCTTATTTCCCCATCACATTTAAAGCTGTGTTTTGCTGTGTATAGTATTCTTGGCTGCATGTTGTGGTCGTTAAGAGATTGAAAGTTCCCTTTCATGATCTTCTTCCTTCTAGTGTCTAATATGAAATTTCAGATGTGATCCTTATGGGTTTGCCTATGAGTGTAATTTGTCATTTCTCTGTTGCTGCTTTTAATGTTCTTTCTTTGATTTCCTTGTTACACATTTTGAATATGATGTGTTTTGGTGAACTTTTCATTTGATTAGGCCTATTGGGGGTCCTGCATACTTCCCAGATGAGCATTTTAGACTCTTTTTTATATGGGATTTTTGTTAACTATTTCATTGAGAATGTTCTTTATGCCCTTTGTGTTTCAATTTTTTCTTGTATCCCAATTATTCTTATATTGTTTCTTCTGATTTCATTTTGAAAATTCTGCTCATGTTCTGAGTTTGTTTTTTTTTTCTCTTTTGTGTGCTCCAGTTTACTCATTGTAAGTTCTTTATTCCAGAGCATAAGTGCTGTGTTCTATAGAGGTTAGTCTATTATTAAATTCTTCTATTGTTGTTCTGATGTGATTGACAGATGATTTTAGCTCCATTACTTCCTTTTTCTCCAGTATGTCTATTTTTTAATAATGGAGTTTTTATCTCTTTGAGTTTTGTTACTTAGGCCCTTCATTAATTCTTTCTTTAGTTCATCATTCCTTTTAGTAATTGATAATTATTTTGAGGTTTTCATCTTATTCCCTGTCTGTGTGTTCTTTGGTGGGGGAGTTATGAGCTTGAGGTTAATCTTTTCTATTTTGATTCCTCACTTAAAAATCTTCTTCTGGATCTTTGAATAGGATTTTCCTGTGGTGAAGGTAGCAGGTCTGGAGGTACTTCTTCTTTGCAGCTCAAAAAGTGAAGTCAGACACCACACCTCTAATGATCACTCTCTTCCAGAAAGCTGCTTCGGACTGGAATCTCATTGGGCTATACCTTATGGATCTAGGCCCCAGAGCATTGATGCTAAATCTGTTCAGGGTGCATTGCAGCCTGATGATTTATATATGCACAGCAGCTGGAGTGGTTTGGTGGGTCTTGATGTCTGGTGGTCAGCCTGTGTGGGGTCCCTGCACCCAGAAACAGGTCCTGGGATCTTGGGCAGTGGGTATGAACCCAATGTATCTGAACCTGGCAGGAATGGGATTGTTCTGGGCAGCTATGTGAAGGGTGGCTAAGCAGTTTGGGGGTGGGGGTATGAAACTCCTCAAGTCCTTGTCCTGAGGCCTGATTCTGCCACCCAGAGGCTGCTGAGTTTGGCTCTAGTGGGGTTCCTAGGTGGAGCTGTACTATGTGGTTGTGGGCCCTGGAGCTGAGCCTCTGTCTACTCCCAGAGGTTGCTGGGGTTGGCTCTGTGGGGAACCTGGGCAGCTGTGTCCTGGGTGGCTGAGGGCCCAGGGCTGAAGCCTCTATCTGGGGGCAGAGGCCTTTGCTTTGCATTTTTAACAGTGTGCAGTTTATAAAAACAAACATATTCTTATTTTCTTTTTCTAATTTTTTTGTCAGCAGCAGTTTTCCGTTTTGTTGATCTTTTTTGAGAATGAGCTTTCTAGTTAGTTTTTTATTGCACTTCTCCCAAATAATAATCTTACTTACTTAAATTATGACAATTACATCTTTATAACATTTGTATTTTATCAAACCAAATATCAATCTTACATACATTTATAAATCCTTAATTAAGTAGTATAAACATTTTTGATTGGTAGTTATATTTGTATCTGCTTTAACCTTGATAACTTTCATTATTATTTAAATGTGTTTTTTACTTTTATATATTTTGATTTGTGCATATATGAATAAGAACACCAGGAGGTATTAACTATTTAGATAAATTCTGACAATGGCCATTTAGCGATTTGAATGAACCTAATATGAATAAATAATTCTGTGTTCTGACTTCCAAAATTAAAGAAAGCAAATTTTTTAAAAAATGCTTTTCTCCCCTTTCATATTCATACTTCTTATAAATACTTATATAATTCAAAATCTCACATAATCTGGGGGAGCTATAACTATGAGGGTGGGGCAAGAGGGTGGGGAGAAGAGAGAAGGAGGGTGGAGAGGAAAGGGAAAGGAGGGTTATTAATTTTATATGGTACACTTAATTCCATGAGAAGTCAAATAGTACACATGCAGGCATTTAAATCTTGAAAATTCAAAAATTAATGTATGTGCATATGAACATTTATATACATAATGGGGAGAATTACATTGGAGAAAAGAGGGGGAAATGGGTGAAGTGGAGAAGATCCTAGATAAGAATTGAGCTCAAGTTATGTTATCATTACGTATGTGTATATATGAACATGTAGCAACAAATCCCTTCAAAATGTAAGAGCATGTTGAATTAATAAAAACAAATAAATAAGCAGGAAAAACATATATATTATTTAATATTTTCTTCATTTATACTTATATACATTTTATTCTTATTTTTATATCATTTATCTCCTTCCATCAATCAAATG
This sequence comes from Aplodontia rufa, assembly GCA_004027875.1. Classification (NCBI taxonomy): domain Eukaryota; kingdom Metazoa; phylum Chordata; class Mammalia; order Rodentia; family Aplodontiidae; genus Aplodontia; species Aplodontia rufa. The sequence goes on along the minus strand of PVKS010007857.1, from coordinate 20,115 downwards.
CTACTGGGACTTACCATTTCTTAGTTAGTGACATATCACTTCCTCCAAAATGTTCCACATATATTCAGTACTCAAAATCACTTCATTGTACATGCACAGAAGTGTTCACAGTTAAAGGAATATGTGTTCTTTGGGCCTAAAGTTTAAATACCAGAAGCATATGTAATGTATAGTTCAATATTTGCTATGGAACATAGAGTGCTAATAGTCAGAGATTTTAATTTACTCACCCAGTACTGTACATCTGAATGGTCTCAATATCAGAAAGACTCTCTAGTTTTTTTGGATATTTAACTTGCCATGCAGAGTTTTAGATGAAAACATAAATTGTGTATGTATATATTTGGCAAAAATTAAAATCAGTATATTCTGGAATTCCCAGGTATATTGTACTAGTATGAAATTACAAATTAGAAATAAAATTTCAAATAAAACAGTGACTATTTACATACCAGTGATATGCTTATTATATATTTGATGAAATTAAATTTAAATCAAATTGTTTTCTGACTGTTTTTGCCTGCTCTGGTTTTGTAACCTAAATGCTTTTTGTTTTCATGTTTGGCCCTTGACATTCAGTTTTTTGTGCAGTGGATAATCTTCTTGCCCAATCAGAACACTCTCTTAGCATTTTGGTATTTCATCAATAAACTTTAAAGGTCACAGCTCTATATTTTGGAGGTTCATGCCTTCAGCTTCTATCAATATTATTTAGATTCAGTTAGGATACAGGAACTTGGTTTCCCTAAGTACAATCAGCCCTTTGAACCTGTGGTTTCTACATTTACCAATTCAATCAACTCCTGATCAAAAAATTTTGATAAAAAATTACATCTGTGCTGAACATGGATATTTTTGTTGTCATTATTCCCTAAATAATACCACAGAACAACAATTTACATAACATACACTTTGTATTAGATCTTATAAAAACATAGAGATGATGTATGCAGGAGAGTGTGTAGAGTTTAAAAGTGAATATTATGCCATTTTATATAAGAAACAAGCATTTTCAGATTTTGGCACCAACAGGAGTTCTAAAAGTTATCTCCAACAGATATGTGGGATTAACTATATAAATATTTTAAATGAGAACATATGAGAGAATATATTAGAATATATAGCACACCACATACATATATTTATTTATGCATACAAAGCTTTCTCTCTTTTTGGTGTTTCTGCTTCCTTATAAAATTTATCATGGAAAAAACAAAAGGAGAGGAAATTCTTCTATCATCATCAAGGCTTCTATGTATAGAATTTATAAAAGGAGGAAGAAGTGTGAAGACAAGTTCCATAGTGTCCCTTTTCACTCATTAAATGCTCAACTGTTTTGATTAATATTTTCTTGAATGTTTAAATACATTCCCATTAATGATACACAAGAAAGTTAGACTTGTCTGGTATTCATGTATTTTCCATATTACTAGCAGAAGTTTTAGCAACAATCTATGAATTAATAGGCTTCATTAGTGTAGCAGAGACTGAGATATTTAAGGGTCTCAGTCATGAGGCTGTGACTCATTTCTAGTTATATTTCTACAAGTGTCAAAATAGGATTCCTAACATACTTTCTCTTGGTTGCAAAAGAAAATAAATGTGTGAAGATATTCACTTTGAATGACAATGGTAGATTTTATTATCCAGTTGCCAAGTTTGTTTACAATTGACCATCTAACACGAATACGGAGTATAAAGAAAGTATAACAAAATTCAGGTTCATAAAATCATTTTTATTTCATTTTCAGCCATTTGATCATCATGAGAAACCTATCTTTGTCAGTTAACAAGTTTGAGTAGGGTCACAGTGATTGATTAAACTTGGACAATTGCACAAATACAGTTGAACCATCAATCAGATCCAAATGTCTGCCATTTTTTGGGTGGACTCTGATTTACCTTTAGAGTCACCATTTTCAAATGCAAAATAATTGTAGGATTCCAAACTTTTGACCTTTTAAAATGTCAGAAGAGAGGAAAATGCCTTCTATAATGCCATTCCTCACTAAGTTATGTAATGATTTGTTTCTTTACCTTAGTTGAGGACATTTTTGATAACTAACTAGATCCCCTAAAACCAAGGCAAAAACAAACAAGATAGAAAGTCTAATTTATTTCACTGTACTGTTTTGATGGTCCTGAATGGGTAAGATTAATATTGAAAAGTAGCTGAATTGCGTATCTATTCATAATTATTTTACAATCGTTTTTCATTGTTTTTAATCAAGAAAAAAATGTAACTTCTTTAGGGAGTTAGAAAAATTCTATTATTTAGGAAATAAGATTTTCCTTTATGTAACTATGGAAATTGTTCTTTTATATCATTGACTTTTGTATATAAACCATGCAATATATCTGGTTGGCATATAGTAGTTGCTCAAGAGAAATCAATAATGTTTTTTGAATTTTACAACCTGCATATGTGACACATTTTTATTTTCCTTAAATTATAGACTTAAAGGTCTATATTTTAGAAAATCATTAGGACCTGAAAACAAATTTATGTTATATATTTAACTGAATTCTGTTTGCCATTTTTGATAGCTTTTTTAAAACTTTAAAACTTATTTTTAACCAAAAATAAAATATCTTATTAAAAAGTCAGCTAGGGGTGTAGCTCAGTGGGAGAGTACTTTTTTTATTTTAATAAGAAATTTATTTGTTGAACAATCAAATAAGCTTCTAATGAAACAATATAATATATATATAAATTCTGAAGATTTGATTTACCCCCAAAAGCCCCCCACCCAATTACAAACCCTTATCCCTCCCTGCCTCCAATACATCTCTATGAATGCCTTAGGTAATTATGTCACTACACCTTTTCTGGATTTAAAACATGATAATTGACCTCCTCTCTCAATGGCCAGGGTCTAGCTCCAGCCTCCACAGATGAGTGAAGACATTTGACCCTTGGTTCTCTGGGTTATGCTGATTTCACTCAGCATAATTTCTTCCAAAGCCATCAATTTATTTTCAAAGGCTGCAATATCATTGTTTCTAATCGCTGAGTAGAACTCCATGGTATCTATGTACCACAGTTTTTGGATCCATTCATCCAGTGAGGGACATCTGGGTTGTTTCCATAATTTAGCTATTGTAAATTGAGCTGCTTTGAACATCAATTTTGCTATGTCACTGTAGTGTGTTGATTCTAAATCCCCTGGAAAAATACCCAGGAGAGGAATAGCAGGATCGTATGGTGGGTTCATCTCTAGTTTTTTGAGAATTGCGAGAGTATTAGCAAGACCTTGGGTTCAATCATCAGCACTACACACACACACACACACACACACACATTCATAAAATTAATATTTGCTCAATTGTCCACTTTACATTTTTCATGAGGTCTTTCGATTATTTATAAAGGGTTGGAATTTTCCTAAACTTTTATTTTACAAATATTTTCAAACATTGAGAAAATTTCAATGAAAAGCATAATAAACATCCATGTATAATTAAACTTGATTTTTTCTATTTGAAAATAAAATATAATAATCATGTTACCTCACCCTCAAAATATTCAGTGTACACCCTTAAGGAAAGGAAGATACACTTACATAATTATAAATTGCTATTATACCTAAAATTACTACCAGTTCCCAACAGTATGTAATATATAATTTGTATTCCCTTTTTTCAGTTTCTTTTGAAATATTTTTTCATATTTTCTCCGAATCAATAAAACATTTCATTCTGAAAATTGTTGGAATTGATCAGAGAGACAGGTATGATTTATTTTCTTGTAGAGAGAGAGAGAGAGACAGAGAAGGTCAAATTTATTTATTTTTTTGTCTGTTTTTATCTTTCCTACACTTAGCTGTGTATTTATGTATATTGTGCTAGGCTTTGAATCTGGATTCTTGCATTTGCTAGGCAAGCACTTTAACACTGAGTCAGCTCTCCAGCCCTTAGGTCTGATTTTATAATGTGGGATTTTTGTGTGATCATATTGAAGGTAAAGTGTAAAACCAGAATTTCTATATCTAATTCTCCAACAAGAAATATGATACCTATTGCTGAATTTGCTTGATATCAAACAAGGGAGTTCGTTTAACTGGAAATTTAGTCCTATTGCTATCTGCCAAATAAATACTCACTACTATTAGGAAGTCTATTTGTTTCAAGGGCAACTACTACTGGGAATATTTCTTGCTCCTAGAACAGTCGATATGGTCTTACAATAATTTTAATATGTGTGCTGAGTTCTAAACTTTGTTTAAACTTTGTAGTTCTGATTATCTATTGCTGTGTAAAAGCCCAGTCCAAAGGAATGGTTTAAAATAATATTATGTATTTTGCTCACAATCTTCAGCTAGACAATTTTTTCTTTGATTCTCAGAAAGTTTTATCTAGTGGCTGGGATGATGTTATCCTTGAAGGCTTCTTTCTTCCTTGTACCTGTAGTGATTAGGCTGAGAAATTTCAAATGGCAGATAACACTGTGGTCATCTATTTTTTTTCTTTATGTGTTCTTAATATGAGTTTCTTCACAGGGTGGCTGCAGTTTAGCCAGATTTCTTCCATGTATACCATTTTCGGCAAACAGTAGCACATGAGAACAACTCTCCACTGGCCTCATCCAGGAGGGTAACGAGAAGTATTGTATGGGTAGCAGTGACTTGTTCAACTCCTGCATTCTCACTTGCTGGAATGATTAGCCTGGAGGAATGGCAAGCATAAGTGAGATGGTTTTATTTATTTTTTTAAGCATCACAAACACTGATTGACTTTTTGGTTCCAAAAGGCGGAATTAACAAATTTCTGGAAATTAAGATAATCAAGAGATCAGACACATGCATTGATTTTACCATAGCTTCTCAAGTAGTTTTACCCTAGATCATTTAATTCACACCTCGCCTGGAATTACAAGTCTGGAGTAAAAATGACCATAGAAAGCAGCATTGCCAACAAAGTCAGACACACTTGTGCATACATCTTTTCTTTTTCTAGCAGGCATTTTAATTTGGATTACACTATTGATGAACAATGATAACAGCAATAAAAGCATGCTAAGTATACCCTACTAAAAATTTTCTGTGTTCATATCAGCAACACCATACACAAAAAGTATGTTCACATTCTTTAGTGCCAAGCTGCTTCAAATAAGATAGCTCTTTCTACCATACCCAGCTATTGATGTATAATTCACATTGCACACACACACATACACACACACATACACATCATATACAATGTGATGTTCTGAAAAATGTCTGCACTGTGAAATGAGTAAATCAACAATACATCCATCCCCTTACATAGTCATTGTATTGTGTTGAGAACATTTAAGATATATATACACACTCTTCAAACAATTTTTTAAAAGAGAGAGTGACGGTGATAGAGAATCAATTTTAGTTTTCATGTGTCTTTCGTTGCTCCAAAACTTCTTTGTATATGTGGTGCTGAGGTTTGAACTCACATCCGTGTGCATGTCAGGCAAATGCCGTAACTGCCAAGCCAATGCTCCAACCCTTTTCAAGTAATTTTTAAGCATAAAATAGATTACCATCAACCATTGTCATCACAAATAAAATAGAGCCAGAACTTATTTACTTGATAACTGAAACTATAACTTTTGACCAACATCTTCCATTCTCCTCACCACCATTCCCAGTGCATGAAAAAGATATTATACTCATTGTTTCTATGAGTTCAATATTTATTCATTCTACATATCACGAGATTATTCACTTTCTGTTCCTGACTTATTTCACTGAACTTTGCTTTCTCAAGATTCCATGTTGGCACAAGTGAGAGGATTTTCTTCTTATAACTATCAACATTACAAGTTAAGGGCCGAGATATTCCCATAAGGTATATATGAATTACTCTTTAAATTTAAATATTGGTTTCCTGTTGAAGATAAAAGGACTATATGGTTAAAAAAAAAAAAGGTCAAAGGCTGCCTCTGTTGTAGCAGACTAAATTTTGTATCACTGTTACAAAAGAGTAGCAGTAGGACCACTTCAATATCATAGCCAATACTCTCCCTCCACCTTGTGTAGCATCTACAAACCTCCTCCTAGAGGCCATATGAAGAACTGATAAGGTCAGGATATCACAAAGATGTTGTAAAAATTAAAATCAGAATTTACAGTTACAATTAAAGATTTATTGACATCATACATTGTTGAAGAAATCTGAACATTCCAGTTCTTAAAAAGTTTAGACGATTGAGCTTCATCACCTTACAGACTCTTCCACTCAGTTTTCCAATGAAAAACAGAGAAAAATGGTACATAACACTTAGGAATCTAAGTTATATTACATGAGCTAACCCATAAAGTTCTTTTAGCACAGTGCCTGACATGTAATTATTATGGAACCACTACTAAGAGTGATTTTTTTAAAAAAGCAATAAATATAATGGGGAACTGTAAGTTCATAAACCTAATATGCATTACAGCTTACAGTCAGAGAAGTGGTAAAGTGCTACCAATAACGTGGAGTGAGCTAATAATAGGAGAGGGTTAAAGGTCAACAACATGTGTGCAATGAAAGTGAAAATTCACACTAAGGGAGAGGAACACTTTCCACTTTTAGTGTATGGTAATTTTAAGCTTTGATAATGGTGGTAGACAATTACTTTATAAAAAGATTGGAAACTGTGAGATTCTTGGAGTTTGGCTACCCTCTATCTTTACACCTGTCTTTCTACTTTATTTTAAAGGCCAGATTATGTGCTCTATTTTCACAATATACTGAACTACCCAGAAAATGACTCACTAAATAAAATTGTTAGTTAAAATAAAAAAAAGAAAGAAACAGAAAAAGAGGGCTAATAAGAAAAAAAAAAAAGATTGTTCTTGTTCCCATAAAAAACTTTTTTTTCCTTCATGAGAAGAACATAAAAGACAGCTTCTGAGCGAAATATAGGTTCTGAGGTTCTGGTATTTATACACAGGTATGTTCTAGTGAAGATCGAAGATAGATTCTGCAACTGAGGCAGCCGCAAAAAGAAGAGAAAGAAAATTTTACATTTAAAATAAATTAATGAAATAGAATGAAAATGTTTTAAATAAAACTCACTACTTTTCAGACACATTGTTGATGAAATAGATATTATAAAAATGAGCTGTACTTTTATAAATGTCATGCAATCAATGGCTGGAGTCTATAAATGTTTTAAACCTTTTGAAACACTGCTTGATAATTCAATATTAATCATTATGATTATCAACATAAATAATCATGAACCCATATTTTGAGACTTCATGTGTATAGGTATAATAATAGCTAACACTAAAATTACTCCCTCTTATCCTCTCAATTTATTATATTAACTAGACAAAAAATTCTGTCATGGATTTGAACAGAATTAAAGTTAACACTTGTACTTATTTGCTTATCGTGCTACTTTCCTTTTACTCTGAAATTTTTCCTTCTTTCTGTTGGATCAACAAAAGAGTATCTAACAGAAAACTTAAAATTATTTCAAAGCTCATTTCTATTGCAAGTCTAAAATCAAATTTGAGATTATCAGTTTCAGACAACATGCAGTCACTGTCAAGCTTGTGAGATTTGCCTCCTTCCCAAAGCAATACTTTTCCCTTGAGTTTCCTTTAGTTTTTTTTTTTTAAGCTCTATAGTCCTAATTCAGTAGATAGTCTTCTATTTTATCCAGACAGCAATGAATAATTGAGTCTCTCTTCCCTCAGGGAACATATCTCAAACTTATATAAATAAATTCCAAATAACTGCTTTCCTAAAACACATTCTAATTTGATATGTTTGGGTTTTATAGAAAGAATAGAAAAATCCATTACTGCCTTAGGCAGACAGTGCAGTTTATTTCTATAATGAGCCACTCTCTGTTTTCTGCACTTGTGGTACAGCTCTTGCTGAGTAATATCTAATTTATATTCATTTTCTGTTGTTTCTGACATAAGTTACCATTATAAATCTTAATTTCTTTTATCACTTTTTCTCAGGAAAATATCACAAGGGGGCATTAAAGGTTTTCTCTGTGAACTCAGTGACTGAACCAGATCCAAAAAGAAGGGACCCAGTCGTTGTTCTGGACCACTCAGAAATCCTGAACAAGATGAAATATATAAGTGTTTGGTCAGAAAACAATGACATGCTTGTGCTGCACTTTGAATTTGCAAAGGAAAGCAAAATGGGTTATTACTTTATAAAACACACTGTTTTAGTATGCTTTGAACATCTTTCGAGAGCACCAACCCAAACATCGTCATCTCTTACTTTTATTCTGTGGAGGTTCATTTTCAATTCAATTCCCTTTGATAAAGCAACCTGTTCCTTAACAGATAGAAAAAGAAAATAGACAACAAGATAAAATTGTTAGAGAGAGATGCAGGATAGACAACGTGACCAATGTGGAACATAGGATTTGAAGGCTTAATGCAAGACCCCCAAGAGTCAATTAAGCCAGATAATATTTTTAGTTCAAACCACAACTACAAGCCACAGCTCTGATGCTCTCTACGAGTCAGCAGTCATCATAGACAATATATAAGGAATGGACTAAGAATATAACTTAACGAGACTATGTGTTTGTGTTTAATGCTGACAAGATTCTTCTTCAGGAAATGTGGAAAAGACACGAGGAACATAGAAAGGCTAAGGAAAAAGTTGGTCAGTGTAAGTCTATCTTCCACATAAACACCTTCTATTTAGGTATGGGGATAGTTCTCTTTTAAGTAGGATCCTTTTGTTTTAACTATTTTGTATCCAAATACTTTGCCAACATATTAAAAATTTGTATTCTTCATACATCGTTTCTATGTCTTGCTTTCAGGTTACTCAGTTAAATTATTATTAGATCATTATTTCTAAAGTCTCTGTTAGTCTTGCAATGCTTTGTCTCTCAAATGTGCAATGGTTTCTGATAAAATAAAGACTCCTCAGCTAGATTCTTCCTTTCTTAGAATCCTTACTACTCAGGCCCAATATTCAACTTAAAAACTACCCTATAGTCCAGTGATTCTCAAAACTACACTAAGATCTTAAATTACTTTATTGAGCAATTTTTAAGAATAGCCATTTAGCATAACCTGGGAATTATTTTAGGAATGAAATTTCTGAGACCTCACTTCATAACTACTGATGCAGAAACTCTGGGGATGGTACTTAGCAATCAGTGTTTAATAAGTTTTCTAGGTGATCCTCATATATGCTTAAGCTCACTAAAGTTTGGGTACCACTGCTTTACCACTTGAATTTGCATTATATGCATATTAATTTAAGAAATTTCTTCAGCCTCATTTCTCCACCACCCGCATATCATCAATTGCAATATTTCTTATACTCTGTTGATTTGTCATACATCCATGACAACCATGTTGTAATTTTTTTTACATCTTTCTTAAAATTTTGCATAGTTTATGGTATATGCTAGTTTCCATTAACTTTCTTTAAAAAAACACTACATCAGTAAGCATTAAAATTGATAGTGTTGGCCATAAATAATAGGTTAATGTAAAAGTTATAGACAGGGAATACAGATGTAGAGGTTGTGTCAGAAGGGAGATGGGAGTAATTGAAGGGCAAAATGAAGAACTCTTGTTGTGATAGAACTGATCTGTATATTGGCTGTAGTGGGAGATATGTAAACCTGCATATGATAATATTGATTAGAAACAAATACCCACATGTACACAAACACAAGTAAATTTTGGAAAATCTCAATAAGACAAATACACAATGTCAACATCCTAATTATGATATTTCACTGTAATTTTGAAAGATGTTACCACTGGGAGAAAAAGGGTTCTTGTGATCTCTATATTGTCAAAATTGAAATAACAGACTATTTCAGAAACAATATGAAACTTGTATGTCAGTAACACCATTGTGAAGTAAAAGCACAGGATAAGACGATGACTGAGTTGTCAATCTGAGAAATTGTAGAGGGTCAACCAAAGGAGGACTTTTGTGTAGATAACAATAGATTATATAGATATTTCCAACATATGCATAAATAGATCCATGCAACTCCTCAGCATGTTTTCAATGAAAAGAAAATGTTTAAGAACAGGGTGGAAAGTATAATTTATAATGAACAGTGCTTTTTGCCAATTATATAGTGAGCAGACACACTGCTTGATTCAATACCTGAGTCTTATGGCTATAGGCTTACAAAAAGGGGAAATAAAGTGACATGTGTTCTATTTTGTTCACTTGAAATTGCAAGAAGATATTTCCTAGACTATTTAAAATCTGACGGGGCAGCATTCATTGATTCCTGGTCTTTGGAAGGTTCATAGATATTTGGAGTGTGGAGTGTGAGGCAACCATGCAAAGCAAAGAATATCTATGTGTTTCTGCATTTGGCTTCCTGTGGGAATTTTCTGGTGAGAGTCCCCACAAATGCTGCCAAGAAAGAAAGCAGCATAGATTTTTCTAATTAAAAGAGCCCCTTGTTTCAGGAAGCATATCAATGAAGCCCTTGGTTTAAATTCTATTTGAACAGCTACCTTGTAATTTGGAATGCTCATCAGGAACTATGTGTCATTAAACAGCACAATGTAACTTTGTAAAGGATCCATTTTAGAAATTACATTCTATTCTCTATTTGTCTTTTCCTGGAGCAGAACCCAATATTTAGGAGGAAGTTACTTTGCTTCTTGGATTCTGATCCTGTATTTATCATTAGGTGTGAAAATAGGTTTTCTTTTGGTTTTTATATTTATAGGAAGATTTAGAAATACATTAAAACATTTCAAGTTCTACTAATTAAAATTATAATAATAAAATTATTATTAAAATTTTAAATCTAATATAAGTTAAAATCTATATTTTCAACATTTACATAGTAATTAGTAAATTATTAAAATGCATTATTTAATGGAATCAGGGACTTAGAAAATATTTATTAATTCATTGAAGCTATTGAATTTAAATAAAACATGATAAATGTCATATATATATCTATTTTGACAAATGCATATATATATACATACATAAGTATATACACATACACATATACACACATATACATACACATACACACACATATATATACACACACACACACAATACAATCAGATCTGTATCAAAATTCAATACCTCATTGCTCTGTGTTTCTGTTTTCCAATCAAGGTTTGGTAATAACCTCCCATGAAACTCTTTTTTTAAGAGAACACAAAAATTGATAATGCCAGTTTTGTCAATCCATAATTTCTTACACTTCACTTTCATTTAGACAACAAATTCAATTTCTCTAGTTTTTTTAACCTAAAATGTTATATCAGTATCATTTGGCATAAAATAAGCAGAAGTTTTTTATGCATATTCAGCATTATTGAGTGTATAATATTTTAAGACTTTTATGACAAAACAGAACTATGATAATATGCATGTAAAAAAAAAAGCATAGTATGACATCAAAATATCCCTAGTCTTAGACACAGGTCAAATCTCAATTATAGCAATAGGTAATAGGGGGATAAATGAGCCAGACACTTACAACTTCCTTTTTCCTTAGATACATCCCAAGCACAATTCCCTGATATATTATAGGAATTAGCTTCTTCTTTGTTCAATTTATTAAATGCCCACAGAAAAATTGTTAAATAATCCAAGAATAGTAGTCTTATAAATACTTATTCTACTATTATGAAGGATAAGAAAATCATTTTACCCAATATGTAAATCCCAAATAATATTTTCAAGACTCTATCAGTGAAATATGTTGAAAAGGAAATTTGGGGTGCTGATTCTGTTCTAAATAGCCATGTTGAATTTCTTCATTTCAAATACAACTTCCTAGAAATTCCTTAAATTTATCTTTGGCATTTCTAAAACAACAAAGTCATATATCACATGCAGGTCAAGAGCATGGAACACAATAAAGAGAGAGAAATCAATTAGTTTGAATAGTGTCATAAACTTAATAAGTAATTTATTATACCTAAATATATGAAAAGCAAGCAAATATAGTAAGTTTGAGTGTGCATCTTGATTAACTGAAGAACACTTGTTCTCAGAATATAATTAGGATACTATCTTTTACTCTAGTTATTTCTCCATTAACTGAAAGAATCCTTCCGCATCCTTTAATTTCTAGGTAAAGTAAGCTGTAGGCACTGGTGCAGCTGATGTCATGTTAGATTCATGGGGATCTAACCTAATGACTCATATCCTGATGAAAAGAGAAAACATACACATAGAGGGAAGATGGTCATGTGATAAGACATACACCAAGTGGGGAATTTCATATAAAGATGGAATCAGAGATTGGAGTGATGAGTCCAAAAAACATCAAAGATTGGGAGAAACCACCAGAAGCAACACAGGCACCATTTTTTTCTTTTCTTAATGCCTTAAAAGCAACAATAGGCACCATATTTTTCTTTTCTTAATGCCTCAGCAGTTTTGAAAATATTCTGTAACTTTAATTTTACTAGTTATATTCTGTGTAATATTAAATCAAAAACCCAAAGCTCTGTTCATAGATAGGCAGATAAGAAAAGAAAAAGAATATGCTATGATCATCAAAGGTATGTATGTATTATCTTTTTTGTCTAGATGCAAATCTAGGTTTCAGCTATTCCTATCTATTTTTAGGTGTTGTATGAAAGGAATGAAGGTTAGCATTCCCCTTGACAAGGAACAGTCTGACAACACACGTATGGTTAAGGCATTGCCTCCACTCCTATCAACTTTTTAGATACTCAGTTTAAAGCATATTCTTAAGCTCTCTGTAACTCAGTCCTCTCATCTATGGAAGGGTGATAGCAATGATATATTTTCTTTTTTCTTTTGTTTTAGAGAGTGTCAATTTTTCATCTGGTTTTATTTTTTCTTTTATTTATTTGCATATGCAATGAACTTGGGTTCTTCTGTATGCCAGGAAAGTACTCTACTCCTTAGCAACCTCTCCAGCCACAGCGATAGTATCTTAAGGTTTGATACCTCACAGGACTTTGTTTTATGCAAACTCTGAACCAGGATTTCAGGTATAGATTTAACAACATATAGTACAAGACAGCTTTTACTTTATTTTTCAGATATTTAAAATGCCCATTTCTCATTCCATCTTACCGATATTGTCATACTTTGGATTTTAACCTCACTGAATACCCAGTAGCCAACACATGTTAGACATTTTATCTTTACTTCTATAATAATATTGAAAATTAGGTGCAATTATCTCTTTCGTTTTTGAAACAACCAAGTAGTTCAATTAGTTGTGGATAAATATGTGAGTAATAAATGAAAGACTCTATATTTAAGCACAGGTCTTTATGGCATAATTATTTTATGTTTCTTCTTTATCTTTAGATTTAGATAGAAACTTATTAGTAATTAGTTGATCTCAAATGCTTAAGGCTTGTCTGCATAAGTATAGTGTAAACCCACTCAGAGTTATATCATATAACAAATTTCTTTGGCTGTCCTCCCTATTGCATAGTGCAGTACTAATTCTACATGGGGCTAATCAATAAGTCACAAACAGAGCTGTAAAACTTTTTGTGACTATTATTTATTGTAAAGGTTAATGATGCTTTTACTTCCTTGAGAGAAGAAAGTCCTTATGAATAACTTCTAAAAGAAATGCTGAGCTGATATTTTTATTTGCTACGTGTTTTCAACTTGAAACTTAACATTTTCCTCAGATGGTCTTTAAAAAGGTCAAATGTGGCATTCAACACAAGATCATTTGGGAATAATTAAGTGAGGTGAACTATGCATATGGGGTACTCATTTTTCCAAAATATCAATGCTTCCTAGAATTTCATTCTTGACTTTGAAAATATGAGTACTATAATACTCTTTTATTATGAGTATTTAATTTTGCCTAGCTTAGAACTAACTGATATTGCTTCCAAAAGCATGCCAGTGTGACTACACATAAAATGCAGATTAATGACTTCTCTTTCCTGCTGATAGAATCTCTTACTAAAATGGGATTTAAGGATTATTTTCATTTTTAAAGTAAACTAAAACCTGGTTATTTGCAATAACAACTATGACAATAAGACAAATCTCATTGTTTGTAACATGAAATCTTAAAATTTCATCTTATTAATTGAAAACCAAAATCACTTGAAGAAGAGATTTAAGGATTAATATTTAAATCACTTTTAATCTTCTTTTTCATTATAGTATAATGAAAATTTATAATGGAAAATATAGTCCTTAACCTTTAATAATTTGTTTTATTTCAATATAGTTAATTCTAAGGAATCACATGTTCTATACAGCAGAGCAATAGACCAGAATACAGAAATTTATGCCCTAATTTTTTAAAACCATCCATTACATAATTAAACTATTAAAATACATGAAGTTTAAGAAAATATGCTATGATGCATTATGGTAGTACCTTTTCTCCTTCCACTCTATGTAACCCTCAAGTATTGACAGCACTACTATTTAAGAATCTACATCTAGGAGTTGCAGCAGTAGCTCAGAGGTTACAGTGCTTGCCTGGCATGTGCGGGGATGTGGGTTCAAACCCCAGCACCACATACACAATGAAGTGTTATTGCAAAGAAGGCTGCCTAAAAAACTAAATAAAACTGATTCTCTCTTTCTTTCTCTCTCTCATTCACTGTCCCCCTCTTCTTAAAAAAAGAATAGTCTACATCTATCCCTAAATACCTGACCCCGTGGAAAAGAGTCTACTTCTTCTCTCTAGTAGTCTTTCTGCTTTTTACCAACAGTTTTTGTTTTAATTTAGTGATGTACTGATATACATGTTTATAAAATTCATTATGCTGCATTCTTACATGAATATGAGAAAGTTAAGTCTGATTCCTTCCATAGACTTTCCCTATTTCATTCTTCCTTTCTCCATTTTTTACTCCTTTGTCTATTCTTCTGTTCTCTTCCTTATTTTGGGTTACTTTCCATATATTAGAGAGAATATTTGACCTTTGGTTTTTAGAGACTTGTATATTTCACTTAGCAATATATCCTCCAGTTCCATCCATTTGCCAGCAAATTATATAGCGTCATTCTTCCTTATAGCTTAATATGCCAAAATTTCTTTCATTCATCAGTTGAAGGGCACCTTGTTTGGTTCTATAGCTTAGCTCTTGTGAACTGTGCTGCTATGAATTGATCTGGCTGCATCACTGTGGTACACTGATTTAAACACCTTGGATAGATACCAAGGAGTGGGATAGCTAGGTCATATCATGGATTCATTCCTAGTTTTTTGAGGAATATCCATACTGCTTTCTAGAGTGGTTGTGCCATTTTGCAGTCCCACTAACATTTTGTAAGTGTACATTTTTCCCCACATCCTCACCAACATTTATTGTTCATATTCTTGATTATCACTATTCTAACATGAGGGAGGTGAAATCTCAGTGTAGTTTTTATTTACATTTCCCTAATTTCTAGAGATGTTGAGCATTTTTCATATATTTATTGACAATTTGTATTTATTCATTTGAAAAGTATCTGTTTAGTTATTTTGTCCATTTATTGATTGGGTTATTTGGTTCTTTAGTGTTAAGTTTTTTGTATATCCTGGATATTAATGCCTTGTCTGAGGTGCTGGAGGTTAAGATTTTTTCCCATTTCTCTCTTCATGCACTTAATTGTTTCCTTTGCTATATGGAAGCTTTTCAATTTTCTGCCATTCCACTTATTGATTTTCCATTTTATTCTTGCACTTTGAGGGTCTTATTTAGGAAGTCAGTTCCTGAGCCAACATGTTGGGAGTGTTGGGCCTACCTTTGTTTCTAATAGGTACAGAGTTTCTGTTCTCATTCCTAGGTCACCGATCGACTTTGAGTTTAGTTTTGTGTAGGGTGAGCTGTAGAGAATCACTTTCATTTTTCTACATTCAAATTTACACTTTTACCAGCACCATTTGTTAAGGATTCTGTCTTTTTTCCAACTTCTGGTTTTGGATCCTTTGTCATGTATGTGGTAACTGTATTTATGTGCGTTTGTCTCAGTGTCTTCTATTCTACCCCCTTAGTCTTCATGTCTGAAATGGAGCTAGTGCCATGCTGATTTTGTTACTACAGCTTTGTAGTGTAATTTGAAGTCTGATATTCTGATGCAGCCAGTTTTGCTTTTCTTACTAGGGATACTTTGTCTATTTTAGGTCTGCCAGCTTCTGGTCACCATTGTCCTACTCTTCATTTCTAATTCAATTTTTTTTTAACTGAGAAATTTATTATTGAACAACCATACAAGTTTTTAACAAAATAATATAAAATGTGTCTAGGTTCTGGATATTAGATTTACCCCCAGGAATGCCCCCCCCCAATTACCCACCCTTATCCCTCCCTTCCCTTTCCCACAATATCTCTAAAAAAGTATTAGGTTGTATAACATTATACCTTATCTGGAGTTAACACATGATAATAGACCACCTTTCTCAATGTCAGAGTCTAGATCCAGCCTCCACAGATTCACTTTTTAAAAAGATTCTTCATATAAGTAAGATCATGCAGTATTCATTTTTCTGCACCTAGCTTATTTCACTTAGAATATTTTCCTTCAGTTTCATTTATGTTGCTGAAAATGGCAATCGTTTTCTATTTTTAATGGTAGTTAATATTCCATTGTGAGTACATCTTTGTGTTTGTGTGTGTTTGTATATGTCATTTTTCTTATAACATATTAAATTTATATATATATACATAAATTTCTTCATTCCTCATTGATTAACAGATCTTTATGGTTTTTTCCGTATCTTTGACTCCTGTGAATAATAACTTTGCTTATGTTTGATCTGTACTTGTGGGAACTCTATAGCCTATATGATATACTAGGTAAGGGGAGATGGTTGGAATAGATGAAAAATTTAAAACGAGAAAATGACAATTATTCAGTTATGGAAATAAAATAACATGGCTCATTTGAATATGTTTGAAGTAAATTGTTATTACATTGTAAAAAAAAGAAGATGAAATCTAATAGGAAAGAATTAGGATTCCAAGGCATGCTTGTTTTTGCAGAAGAGTAGAAAATACTTTAGGTTTTAGAAATAACTGAATAACTTGATATTTTATTTTATCCTCAGAGCCGAGGAAAGAAGTGGGATGGATATATATATATATATATATATATATATATACATATATGTATATATATATATATATATATATATATATATATATAATGAGAGACGGAAAAAGAAAATCAATTTTATTTATTTTTTCATCTGGTTTTTGATACCCTGACTCTTACTTGTATATGTGGTGCTGGGGTTCCAACCCTGGTCCTCATTCATGCCAGGCAAGTACTCTACCATTGAGTCACTGCTCCAGCCCTGTAGTGAAATAACTTTAAATAGGAGAAAATAACTTTAAATAGGAGAAAAATTTATGGTTGATTGCAAAAGAAGGTGTAAACTCAGTCAGTTTGTCTTTTGATTTTTTCTTTGAAACAACTTCCCAATTGTTGTGGTTGCATTGGTTGATATATTTTTTACTCTTACAACACATGTCACTTAGTTATTTGGAAGAGAGAATTGTTAAATTTGGGACTTTCTTGAATTTTATCTACCTAATCCTTTCTAGGGAATACTTTTGACTTTTAAAACTTTCCAGTTTTAATGAACCATGTACAAACACACATATATAAACACATATTATTGTTGCTTTTTTTCTTATGAACCATTAAATAGGTTTTTGAGAACAGGACAGCACTAAAAAAATTATATTGCATATATTTCTTTAAATGTCTGTTTCTATGAGATCCTAAAGAAAAAAAAAGATGTTGAATGGTTTGCTGATTCGGTGCCTACCAGAGAAGTGTTAAGTACACAGCCATAGTAATTATGCATGTAGGTTCATAGTTTAATTTATATTCCAAAAGTGATCCCATTAGTTCTATAACTTTCCAGGCTACTTCAGGAATCATAACATTTGCTCCAAAAATACCTCTCACAAACTAATTCTGAAATATGTGCTGACTCATAATAGTAATTTTGGTTGGATAATTACACTTGTCATGCATACAGTGTAGACAACAGAAATATCTCCAAATGATATTGGGAGAATAGAAAGTAGGCTACAGAAATATTTTCTTGACCTTGTTTTCCCTTTTTTCTGCACTTAAGTTAGTAAATGCATTTCTTAATATTATGCCTTATGTATCATTTTTTCATTGCTCAACTATTTACTTATTTTTTAAGTTACTGTCATTTGACATCTACATCAAATTTTATAATGAAATTATTTTCCTGTAGGTAAGCCCCAACTTGCCAAAGACAATCAACATTAAATATTTCATTATATTTTTTCATTAATATTCTTTTCTTCTTCCCTTAACACTGCACACTTGAGGTACTTGATTATTTGTTTTTCATTTACTTCTATTTTTTACCTAAGTGATCATTTGTAATTTTCGTCTTTCAAAGACTTTGTCTCTACTACCTCATTGGTGCTTATGTCATATCTTGTCTTTTAAGGAACCCAAACTAAGACAGACATTTCTAAAGGTATCTCGAAAATTCAATTATCAAAAATGCAAAGCTAGCAAAACTTTGTTATATAATCCTTGCCATATTATTAATGGAAGGATTCCAAAATGAGGGCTAAGAATAAAGAGTTTGATCTGTGTAAAATAACATGTTAGGTGAATTAGTATTGTGGTTATTTAGTCTCACAAACTTGGATATTTGTTCCTCACTAACACAGGAAAATTATTGATCTTTACTTAAAAAATACTTCATACTGTCAATGTGATTATCTGTAGGCCATATAATTTTCTACGGGAGTTTGTGCTGTACAATATTTAATATATAATGTATACTCTTCTGAAATTTGCTTTATTTATTTTACTTCTGAGGACACTACACTGAGGGAAGTTTTATAACTCATATTTATTTGTAACCCATCCACAAATGACATATTACATTAGGAACACAGCTGGGAATGGAATTCTTGAGTTCTAATTTCCAAGTCAAATTATCCCTATATCATCACAATATATCTCTTCTAGCGGTCAA
Organism: Aplodontia rufa; assembly: GCA_004027875.1. Taxonomy (NCBI): domain Eukaryota; kingdom Metazoa; phylum Chordata; class Mammalia; order Rodentia; family Aplodontiidae; genus Aplodontia; species Aplodontia rufa. The sequence goes on along the minus strand of PVKS010007857.1, from coordinate 1,217 downwards.
GGTAGTTCAATATTTTATCCCAAAGAAAAGATCCACACATGGTATACTCCAAGACTATGCAAACTTAGACTTTTGTTGTGTATGCACACCATAGTGGCAGAAGATAAGAATCTGTATTTGAATTCAAAAGAATTATCCACATAATCAGAACAAGATCAATAGGCTCATCAAGTCTTTGCTTCTCCACTTTTTTCTCTTTCATTCAGGGAAAGATACATTTCAGAATTCAGAGTATATTATAATTCATTAAATGAGCAAGAAAAGGCCAAACTGAATAAAATAAGCCACAAGGTAAGAGAAGTTTATTGGAGGAAGGTTGGCCAAATGTCATGATAATTGTTGAAAAGCTGTGTTGTGTCTTTTGGGGAAGAAACAGAAAAAAAAAAACTGATTTAAAACAACTAACTAGATATCTTAGTTTTCCTTTCTACCATATGTGTGATACTGGTTCCCTATGAACATTGACTCTCTCTCTTCCTAATTTTTATTATTACCTTAGGAAAAAAATGAATATTAAATATTTAGAGATGTCTGTATTTTAAAAATAAACTATTGAAATTTAATTAATTTATTAATTAATTTATTAATTTTTGCTTATAGCTTGTTGTAATGCCTCTTCTGCTTCATTCTGGATTAACTTTTTTTTTTTAGCTTCTGTGTGAGACAATGTTGATTTTAAATTTAACTTCAAAATACTTTCAGTAACTTATAGGAATTGTTTATGTTTTGAACTGGGATGGGCTCAGTCCCCAAAGACAACCTCAAGAGGAAACAAAACATGGTCCTAGAACAGAGTGAGTTGTACCAGCTCCCAGGTAGCCTGCTATATTTACAGTGAAATTCTTTGCTTTTCTTTACTCAGAATGCATCCAAAATAAAAGCAGCTTAAAAGAACAAATCATCTCCACAAAATGTGGCTTATAAGCTGTCTAAAACCCCCTTTCAGATGTGGCTATTTTCTTTAAAAAAGCAGAGAAGGCAAGAATATGACCATATAAATTTGCTACTGTTACAGATTATAATATCACACCAGATGAATGAAAGAAATAACTAGTTAATGTCTTCTATTTAGGATTATCTATGAGAATCAAGTGAATCTATATTTCTAAAAAAGAACTTGTCTATGTGATATTTACTCATGTTTCAGAGGTTTATTTCAACATGTGTAATATTAAGATATTCAAAATATCACATGCATTAAATATACATACACATAC